>CACKRE030005175.1:211345-223362 GCA_902602495.3 Ectocarpus sp. CCAP 1310/34
TATTTCTGAGCCAGGATTGACACGTAACGTGCCTGAGAGGGCAAAGCCCTGTTGTTCAGCGATGGCCTCAGCTGTAGCCTTGGCCGCTTGCGCCACGAGGTGTGCGACGCTGCTGGGGTCGTTGAAGGTAGCTGTTTCACCCTGGCTGGAGGGTGATGGCTGGTTGCCGGTAGGTGGGACTGGGTTGAGGGCTGATGGTGGTTGGGCGTAGGTGACTTCACCCTCGTTGATCCTGTTGGCTTCAAGTTCGGCTTGTACTCGTTGCTGGACGATCTCCTCCACTTTTTGCTGCAGCTCTTCCCCGCTAAGGGCGGAGAGTTCGATGCCCTCCATGGTTTATGTTGTTGTGGGAGTCTACCGATTGCGCGTGACTGCACAACCCCCGGAAGGCTACGCCCGCGCGCAGATACCGTGATATCGTTGTACTAGTGTGAAAGGTAAACTACGCGGGGTGCAGCAAGCACGTTCTGGACGTTGCTTTGGGGCACTGGGTAGTCGGCCGTGTTAGGCCGAGAGAGAGAGGTTAAGAGAGAGTTGAAGAGAGAGTGGGAGAAGGAAACTTGATTGGAGAGAGACGGTGGTGGTGGTGGAGAGAGAGGGAAGAAGAAGTAGAAGAAGAAGTGCGCAGCACGCACGCAAGCCTTCCTCATCATCGCACCGACCACGCCCAAATGGTCCCCGTGACTGCGCCTGTGGTACCCTTCAACACACGAAATTCCCAACACGTGTCCCCCTGAGATCCTCACGACCAGATACTGCTACGAGTGTATCTTACAACATACATCTTTGCGTCTGCGTCCTCCTTGTCCTGCTCGACTTGCCGCAGGATCGACCCCAGAGACCCGTCCATATCCGCTAGCTGGTTGGAAGGTGACTGTGCGGGTGCGTTACGGCGAGCACGCAGCATAAAGTCAACGAGATACTCGTCACGAATTGAGTTTGGGAAGAGGCAAATTTCCCGCTCGCGTGCGTCTCCCGAGGGCCCTACGGACTCGAACAATTCGTGAATTTCTCCCGGGCGCCGCGGCTATGCTGGTGAACAAGTCCAGGAAAAGGTGTCAGCATATTTTCCTTTCATCTCGGGCATACCACCTTTCGCGCGTTTAGCAGCTAGCCAATCGGCGACATCCTGCCAGTGAAGGATATCACCTCGACCGAGGACTTCATCCACCATCATGCGCACCGTGCCCAACCGGCTCTAGAGGCGTTGGCGCCTCGCCCCCCGACCCACATGTAATGCTCGCAGGGTTTTCTGGCTGTTTGTCGTCTCTCTTCATGCCGTTCAACCGGTTCTGATAGCAACGGCCGCACCACCAAACACCGTCACTCACTGCTGCACTCCCCTCCGCGACATGATCTCCTGCAGCATCCATGGAATACCACCTGACGCGCCTCTTGTCCGATTTTCGGTACCCACAATTTCCGCATTGGCGAAACTCTGCCTTCGTTTCTTCCTTGGCGAAAAAGGCTAAGAAGCAGTCTGGACGTTGGCAGACGCAGTCCTTGCTGGGTCTAAAGTTTCGCACGAGAGCTAGAGGCAGGGTTTTCTCTCCTTGCGTCCACGCGGCCACGAAGGCTACTGCTCGCCCTAACCGGTCCGCGCGGAGGTGCGTGAAACCTTAGTCATTCAGAGATCTGTGGCATGCCGAACATAGTCTCTCGTCGGCCGAGTGCACTACAATGTGTGGGCATGTGCTACACTCGGCGCCAGGGTTGTGTGTAACTCATCCGCATTCCCGACGATCGCACGCCTTTCTTCGCTCCTTCTTTGTTGGTTGGCCTACAGGTGGCACCGCCGGGGCAGAAAGTCTCCTACCCGCATTCCGCTTGCTTGGCTGATGAGTGGCTTGTCTTGGGTTCCCGCCGTGACTCCTACGCCGAGTGTCAACGGGGTGATTCCCCCCTGGCCTCTGACTCTCGTCGTTCGTCGTCGGCATTGGCGTGATCTCTGCGAGCCGTTGCCTCCCTCCTCGCCTGGCTCTGCTGCCTGCAGTATTCCTCCTCCGCGAGCTTGCCCTCAAGACTGGGTAGACACCCACCCGTAGCACTATCAGAGGGCCTCCTCCTCCTCCGTTTCCTACCCGACCGGGTCTTTCCTCCCGTCCGACGGACACGTGCTCCGGAATCTCCAGCGTCGCACTTTGTCGCGGCGTTGGGGGTGCGCATCGAGGTGGTTAGGTTGCCCTCTCTCCTGCTCCCGCTCGTTGGACCTTCACTTGTGACGTCTCCCCAGGTGTTATCGACCACTGGTTGATGCGGGGTTAGCGTGCCTCCCGTGAGCTGGCGAAGGGTTAGTATCGACTGCGTACCGACGCTTCCGGGTGTAGTCTAGTAGGGCTCCCAGCCTGGTTCCGAGGCACCGCCGGTGGCGTACCCGGTTGAGCTATTGGGCTGTTCACCCCACAAGCCTGTTAACCCCGCCTACGTCTCCGACGGTTCATCTGGCAGAAGCTCGACCTATGCTGGCAGTTTTTCCATACACGAAGTGCCTGACCAGGGTGTACAAAAATGGAAACAACGTTACGTTGCACATACAGCTTACGTAGGCACATATTCGATAAAGTTACACCATTGACTAGTCAGCACTGACTGTGCACGTAGTCAAATGGTCAGCCTTTATCCAATAAAAGATGCACTCTCGGCTCGTAGCCAATCCCAGTGGATCTGATAGGGTGTAGTGATCTCCGGGGACGGACCCCTCGCCAGGCGATGACTGAAAAGAACATAATGGTGCTTGGGAAAGTGAGTAGCCGGGATTCGAACCCGTGCGTGAAACTTTTGTCGCCAATTGTTAAACCATTTGTCAAGTCATCGATGACTAGTCTAATGGTTTAACATTTGGCGAAAAAGGATTCACGCACGGGTTCAACACCCGACTGGTCACTTCCCAAGCACCATTAAGTTCTATTCAGGCAGCGTCTGGCGAGGGGTCCGTCCCCGGAGATCTCTACTCACGAAGCCAAAAATTAAATGTGATCCAGCCGGGTGCAAATGAGCTCTGAGCATATCTTTTATTCGATAAAGTTACACCATTAGACTAGTCATCGATGACTGTGCACGTAGGCAATGGTCAGCCTTTATCCAATAGCACATGCCTTTTCGTGGTCTATGATGTTCGTTGCTTCTTGACAGTCATGCATAAGATCTGATTCTCTGCACGGACATGCTTATTCACCTGAAAACGTCACGGACTGAAACCTGTTGAACTACGTAGATTGTATACGGGCCTCTGAGATGCTGCGGCCGTATTCTGTCACAGTGTCGGTACCAAGCGCCGTAGGTCATGTTCGGCTCGTACTGGCAGAACACCGAGATTAATTGAACTTGAATAAATCGTACTTCCCCTCTTGAAGCCCAGATTGACTGAAACTTGTCGTGATAGCCTAACACTGAGGTGAAATTATTGTATCGGGTATTTCCATCGTATCTTGGGGTGGGAATTGTGTGTCCAGTGGATCTACATGCACAACGTGCAAGCGGGTGCGTCTGGAACCAAGGCGTAGACTCTCCCGATATTTGAATTTTGAACACACCATGCTTATCCCCTGCCGCTCATGATCGCCTCAAACCTTTTGCATTACGTGGCAATACAACCTAGGTACATGGTGGCAGCATGATTAGGCTGCAAAACAACTACCTCGCGCAGAGGTCGGTTCGTGTGTGAAGCTCCCTCCCTCATCTTGGAGCTGCTGCATGGTGGTACGCTCTAGCTAAAGTTCAAAATCTTCGCCCTACCGTGCGTAACTAGACTTATTGAATATACCCTAATGCGCCCTGGCATCTTGTTTACATAACTGTCTCGAAAACTGGACAGTTTAGCCCCTCGTTCGCCCTCTCAAACCGGTGCTAGGTCCGGAGGTCCGTTGCCGAGTGAGCCGCCTCATCATATGGGTTTCCACAGGGGTTGCTTTCCCGTTGGAAGCGTTCTTTTTTGCCTACTTTTTTTTTTCAGCAGCGCAGCACAGGTGCGCGACGCAGCAGTCAGCAGTGCTGTCTCACAGCATCACGCGAGCCCTGCAAGGAACCACCATGGCATCAGGTCTGCTATTCATGCGTCTTGTTTGTTCCACCTGGCCGGCTTCCGTTTCGGCTTATCGGCTGTCTTATGTCGTGCCTCCTCGCCTTGATTGGGAGCCTTGGGCTAGGGCCCTACAACAGTAGACTACGCGGCTGTTCGCTGCCACAATGCAAGTGCTGCGTTGGTCGTGTGTTGAAGGCGTGCACTCCGTACACCACAATCTGAGCAGGGCACTGGGCAATGCTCAGCCGATTTGGTTGCTAATGCGTATGTACATGGAGCTGCCGAACTCACTCCGAAAGGGCACGGACATCACAGCCAACTCGGTCGTGCGTCGTGCGTGCCCCTAGCGGTAGTTATTACGCAGTGTTCTGTATCACCCCGCTGTTGTTGCGTCGTGGAGCACAACTCTTCGTATAACACCGGTATCTCTTCTGCAGTGCTCTCGGGCAGCTGATGTTGATCTCGATTGGGCATACCGTGTGTATCGTTAAACAGCTAGAAAATAGGTGATGAAGATACTGCAATTCAGTATGCTGCCGCGTTACCGTACAAGTAGCCGTCAAGGTGGATATTGTACGACAGACACCCAAGGCCCGGTTATCTAGCTCGGCCAGTATAAACTAAACAAGGGCATGTCTAGTGCTCATCACGGACACCACAAAACACTTGGTAAGGGTCTGAGTTGAGGGGCTTTTTTTTGGAGCACACCATATGCATTACATCGCAATCCGCAATCTGACTTCCGCACCAACACTTTCGTGGTGCTGTACGCCCGCTCAGAATAGCTGTCTCGAGGGTGCTTGTTTATGTGCGTTGCACGGCGAGTACCGCCTTCACTCACTGATTTGATAAGTACGTGTCATGTCAAGTTTAAGTTTGTGTGCCCTCGCCAACAGCATTCGTCGATTGCCCTCCATAGACGGCTCGTTGCACATGTACTCGCAGTCATCTGGTAGATGCACTCTGCAAAACGTCCCCCTGTAACAAAATGGCGTTTCTCGTCGGGAATAGCTTGCACAAAGCATGCAACGCCGAGCAACGAATTTTCGAGTGAGCTGTCTCTCCCTGTTCCGTGTATCGTCGCAAGGGTCAAGACACGCCCTCCGGAACAGTTTACCATGGTATGCCAATACCTCCCCGCTCAACCGCAGACCAGACCGGGCTAGGTCCCCGCTTCCTCACAGCCGGGGATTCAACTCAACCGTTCTTATAGAACTATGTAGACATCTCCAAAGTCTTCCGGCACAGCACAAGTCTCTCTGCCCCCCTCCGCAGCAAAGCAAAACAAACTTCCTTTCTTTCCCTTCGTCTTTGAAATCATCCACACAAAGACACCAAGAGACTTACCCGTTAGCGAGCAGTCGAAGTGTGTGTGTGTGGGAGGGCGTACTCTCACGTTTTGCATGTCTTGGCGGTTACGTCGACCATTGACCACGCGTCCTCGAGAGGACGGAGCATCGAAGGGGACGTGTTGAAGTGAACGTCTCTTCACCAAGCTACCAACCACTTTCGTTTGCGCGCGAACAACGAAACCCCTGCAGAACCGGCGAAGGAGAGCGGGGGGGTACAAGACCCCTACAGCGATGCCAGCGCCAAGTACGGACCGCTCAAGCTGCCGGAGCTGCAGACCGTGGACCTCAGCAAGATGTACGGCGGGGCAGCTCAAGTGAGTTTATTCTTTTTTTTTCCACAACACAAGAAAATGACCTCCTCCACAGATGAAGATGAAGAGCCTGGGAAGAGATGAGAACTGAAAGAATTCATAGCGTTTTTCTTTATAGTTTCTTTGATAGACAGTCAACAATATCAGTTTCCCCCAGACAAAAGAGTAAAGGATAGATGAGCGATGAATTCATAGCTTATTGTTTGTAAATCGTGCACATACGTCGAACAGAGTGAAAGTCAACAAAATATCGAACGGAGAGAACTTCTGGGGCTATGTTGTAAGGAAGGATCGGGCTACGTAGCAGGACATCTCTGCTTTGTCTACCCATGCGCCCCCCTCCACTTGGGTAGGCACGGACCAGCTGCAGCGTGCTGGTGTCGGTGGTGTGATGTCCTCGCACGGCATCTGCCAACACGTACAGCTTGATGCACTGCGTTGCAGACATCCCCCAAGAGCACAAGCAACACCACTCGCACAGAGTACCAATGCTATCGTTGGGCAAACAAAAGAGTCAAGAGACAAAGCCGCTTCCTCCCCTGCTCCAAAGCCCCCTCTTGCCAGGCGATGCGCACGCCCGCACGGGACGATGTAGCGTCTGCAGCCGGTCACGCCGGCTCGACGATGTAGCGCCCACGTAAGCCTCAAGATTAATTTCGTTCGCCTTGGCCTCCTCGCTGCTCCCGCGTGCCACCCCACCGCAAAACTGGACCACCTCCGAAATCACCAACCACAAAACGTGGTCGGAAATAACGCCCGAAGGGTAAGGAGCCAGAGTACTTGGACTACAACATCAAGGGGAGAGGCTTCTGGGAACGGATGCCTTACAACGCCGGGGCGCTTTATCTAACCGGTGAGTGAGGTAGAGGAGGAGGGGAGGAAGACCTGTGCACGATGCAGACAAAAGGCGCGTAGAGTTTGTAGCATTAACCGGCGCTTTAAATGACCGGTGAGTGAGGTAGAGGACGAGGGGAGGAACACTTGTGCACGGATGCAGACGAAGGGCGCGCGCGCAGCTTTGCGAAGCGATGAACTAGATAGATGAAGGGGAGGGGAGGATGACTGTGCACGACGTGGACGAAGGCGTGGAGACCGAAGTTGCCAACTTGACCAGTCGGCAGAGTGAGAGTAGTCGCAGGGTGGCACAAGTTGAAGGAAATCAAAGCTTTGCGGCCCTGTAAACGGACCAGCGGGCTTAGTGGACAGGTGGACGTAATAGTGCAGAAGAGCAAGACATCCATGTAGTATGCACGTAGTAGAGGCCACGGGATCAAACCAGACAACACCACAGAAGGAGCAAGCAACTACTTACCTGCTTGTTTTCTGAGTGTTCTTGCCTAGCAAGTACCCCCCGACAGACCCCTAGTTTGTGTGCTCTGTTGGATCTACCCCCGTTGTGTGTCTGGCTTTCAGGGATCTTGGGAGGCGGAGCGGCGGGCGTTCGGGACGGGTTAGCGAAGGCGCCCAACCGGAGATCCCGAGTCCTTCTGAACAGCATCATGAACCACGCTGGCAAGAAGGGTTCCTTCTACGGCAACACCTTTGCGGTCCTCGGTGAGTGAGTCGACAGGCAGGTTACCGTTAAGGGCATATGCACATGTCTGCATGTTTGGTGTCCTCGGTCGTGCGGGGACACACGTTTTTGGCGCATCGCAGTGTTTGGTGATCGGCTACGGTGACGCACACCTCCGGTTGTGCTTGCCCGATGGTGAAAGGGCGAGTGCGAAACACCTCGTCCGATTGGGTCAATTTCTTGTCTCCCCTACGCGGCCAACGATACAGTGTAGAGCAGAGCACCGAATCGCATATGACGTTAAGCTTCGTTCCGTATGCAGGCGACCCGCATTGAGAAGGGCAATGGATAGAGAAAAAGGTGGAAGGAGGCGTGTGTGTGGGGTGGGGGATAGCAACAAAACAAAAAGAGCGGCAGTGAGAAGAAAGCACTGCCAAGGTTAGTGTGTTTTTTTTTGCACGCTGTACCGAAAGGCAGCAGGCAGGTAGGTCTTCTCCGGTGACGTTTTGGGCGAGCAGAGAGGGTCCAAAAAATAGGGAGTGTGAGCAGGGCGGGCGGTGCCTCGTGTGGTCATCCCCCTCATGCCAGCAAGTGCTAAACCCGTACCATATAAGTGTGTCCACCAGTGATCTCCCGGAACGCCTTTTTTCTCTGCCGGGTTTTCCTACAACAACGCATGTGGTATACCCATGGAACTTATGAATGCTTCCCAAGATTCCTGTCACCTACATCACATGCATGCATATTTTCCCCGCTTGGAGAAGAAGTATGAATGGTTGAACGGATGTCACCCAGCACGAAGAGGACGTATTACGGTAGTTTTTGTTTTGTTGTTGTTTCATGAGTTTTTTTCGGCGCGAAGGGACGGAAACACATCCGGCTGGTTAATCCTGTTGCTTTTAAGACTTCGTAAGGAATTGGAACGTAGTATCTAGCCCTCTTCCGTCATTCCGTGGTGTTTTTTTTTTTCGTCCAAGTGGTTTCACTCTCGGGTCTCTCTCTCTCACAACTGCCCCCCGTTCGCCGCTCGAAACAACGCCACGCTACCACCGCAGCAACGTACTACACCTGCGCGGAGACCTTGTTGGACCACTTTGAGGTGGACCAGATGGGACCAGTCCAGCAAGCGGGGCTGGGAGAGATCATCAACCCGTTGCTGGCGGGCGCGTCGACCGGCCTCCTGTACAAGAGCTCCGGTGAGATAGAACTTGTCTCCCCGATGCTGGCGTTACAGCAGCGGTAGTGGTGCTGACAGGAGTCTCTGCTGCGGTGGCAGGCGTATGGACTTGGAGTTCTTGATGTCCTTGTGCTGTTATTTGCGAAAAAAAAAAAAAACATGTTGGAAAGGTGCGTTAGCGATACTTGCGCCCTTCCTAAGTGAGGATGGTTGCAGGGGGGGTTCCGCACAGAGACAATCCGCCGGCTTTAGGTCCATCCTCGCAACTGGCACACTGCGGGCTACTGTTCCCATTGCGCGTTGGTATCTGCAGCGCCGTCATGTTCTTGAGTCGCTTGTCGCCCCAATACCCAACATTTCGCCTGCCTCTCTCGTGTCTTTCTTCATGGCTTGTGCAGCGGGACCAAGATTGGCGTTGATGGCTTCCGTGGCGGGGCTGGGGGCTGTTGGGGTTGCCTACGCGGTGGACAAGGCGTCGGCGTCGGTGCTAGGACAGGGCATCATTTTCTAGAGATGATGGCAAAGTATTCTTGTTTGTTTAGGGAAGGACCGTGCGTCTCTTGTTCTTTTGATTTCATTCTCTGTTTCTTCCGTTTTTTCGTGGGAAGGGCATGTCATGGCGCGTTGCCTGCTTGAGGGGTACGAACTGCCCTTGTTCTGGTGTAGGCTGACCACTGCTGTGCTTAGTTTGCGAAAAGGTGTATTCCCTTCGTCATATCTTGCCCCCCTCCGTTTTGTGCCGTTCCTATTGAGTAGCCGCATTTTTTCCCTCTGCCAACAGTTGGGCATTGAGGGGTATTCGTAACCACGGTGGTGTGGACCTCAGTTGTCCAACCAATATGCCCTTGACAGGAAAATTTCGTTCTTAAGCTTGAAGTAACACAACAATCTGGTTTCGTTTCGCTTCGCCTTTCCTTGCCAGTCGTCTTTGTATGTGGATTCACTCTCTTTTGCGCAGCACCAAACGATCCATTTTCCGACAACCAAGCCTCAGCCCGTTCACTTTCGCTCTTACAGTGCCCCCGCCTGTAGTAGTGTGAAACTTGAATCTGGGTTGTATGATAGTGCGAGTGATACCGGTATGATCACCGTGGCTTGAGCTGGGCTGCAATGCTGAGCAGAACCGCTACCCCTGTGCCTGACGACAGCTCGCCTAGCAACCTGACATTTTGTGACGACCCTCACGCACCCCGTATTGTGGTAACTCCCAAGACTTTGAGCACAAGGAAAAAGTTGCACGCGAGCGCTTCTATCATTATCGACAGCGCGCGACGAATATGGGCATTGTGTGTCTTTCGGATTAGCATCGACCGCGCTAACCGGCTGACCAAATGAAAAGACGTCAGTCTTAGTGCGGTATGCGTGTGGGTTTGTCCCGTTCTAATGCCAATCTACGCATGTCTTACGTATTTCGGATAAAGTATATTTTTGCCGAAACAGTCGAGGCCTGCGGTGGGATGGATACCATGGCCGTTCGTGGAGTGAAAGATCGCATGGATTGCGGATGAATTCACATCATGCTGTTACCCGTCGAATCATGGATTATGCCGAAGTTGCTCGTGCTCCCGGCATATTGCTTTAGGGTGTTTCATCAGCGCGGCCACGTCTTCAATGCACACCCGCTTTTTAGCGGAATGGCCAACCACGTGCAGCAGTAGGTGAATACGTGTCCTGCTGGTGTTTTGTGTGTCGTCGTGGTGGTGTTGTTGTGGGTGTGGCTTGCGGGGGGTTGGATCCCCGCCCGAATGAGATACCGATACCCATAAGGAGATTGAAAACACTTTGTGCCAGCCAAAATTTCCAGGGCACAAATCTTGATAGAGTTTTCACCTCGCTCAACATTCACCTCTAGTCTATTCCCCCTTCCGCTAACAACCCCCCAATGTGTCCTTTGCCAATACATGGTCGAACCCGGCTCCGGACAGCGTTCGTTCTGTGGGGGGACAAGCGCTTGGTGATGTCCCGGGCTTGTGTCCTCCAGAATAAAACCAGCTCCGCTCCCGGAAGGTGTAGCTTTGGCGAACATACACACGAGGGACACGACTACTGACCATTGGGAGACCATCCTCATAAAAACGCAAGTCAGGGAGGACCAAATACTTTTCATGTTTCAGAAAGAGAAAAGGTGCCCGCAGTTTTCTGATTGGCCGAATATTTTGCGAGGAAATCTCCTGTGGTCGAAAAACCATGGTCGACCGATGACGTCAGCCACGGTCATGAGGTCACTTCTCAAAGAAACTCGAAAAATTCAAATTTTCCGTGGGTGACTGATTGGTCTGATTGATGACGCCAAACTTCCACGGGAAATCGCCGACCACACTTTCTTGCCGGGGAGGAACGCATTTCCTACCGGCTGCCCCGATCCACTCTAGGCTGGGTGGTGTTGAACCCACCACCCCCTCTCCTCTTCCCGTGACTTTTTTTGCCGCACCTACATGACGTCGGACGGTCTTCGAATAAAGAAGAGAGGCACACACAGCAGGGACAAATCTTGACGGGAAACATTCGCCGCAGGAAACACCGACACACGCTCACAACTACGTCCTTCCTGTTCGTGGGTCCCGAACATTGGTGTTGGATGCATGTGTTGGATGATTTGGTGTCACGCAGGTTGGTAAGATTGCCGTTTGGTAGGGGGCACCTCGATGATTCACGGAGCCCCTCCTGGCTGTGGGAGCCGCTCGTTGAGCACTCCCTCCTTCGTCCGCGTGAAGGACGGTCGTCTACCTCTCGTGAAGTTAATATATCACCGAAACAGTTTCACGCGATAAATATGTGACGTACGCCGCACTCCAGAGTTTTTTGCCCCTCGAGGGAAGCCACATTGGGATGAGCTCTGCTGGAGACGAAAAGCGTACTGCTGCGAGCGGAGAACAGATCCGCCCGCCGCTGCAGGAGGGCCGTGATGCGGAGCTTGCAAGTTTGCAACTGCAGATTTCGCAATTGGCGGCTCTGGTGGAGGAGTCGGTGAAGAAGAAGGAGCCTGGCAGCGTCGTGGCGGATGTAGCCAGTAGGGGCGGCTGGGTTGCCGCCCCCGGAGGCCAACAAGAAGAGCCCATGCAGCCGCTCGGCGGTAGCGGGGGGTTTCTCCATCAGCAAGCGAGAGGTGGTGGGCAAGGACAACGGCAGCTGCTGGAAGGCGGCTGGGCCAGCAGATCGGGAGCGAACCCTGTTGGACCAGCCGGAGTGGGCCCGGGCATAGGACCGGACTACGGGGAAGCGAGGGGGTTAAACCCCCCAGGTGAGATACCCGTGATTCGAGGAAATGGAGAATACCTCGACGGCTACAGCAGTAGCCACATGAAGAGGGTAACGGTCAATGCTCCGCTCCTAGACGGAAAAAGCCGTAGCCACGGATTTGACTCGTGGCGAAAATCATTCATCCAAGCTGCGAAGACCATCGACTTGGACGGGCAGTTTACAGGAGATGCAGAGAGCAATATCCCCGCGNCCCAGGTGAGATACCCGTGATTCGAGGAAATGGAGAATACCTCGACGGCAACAGCAGTATCCACCAGAAACAAGTTGACGGTCAATGCCCCGCTTCTAGACGATAAAAACCGTAGCCACGGATTTGATTCGTGGCGAAAATCGTTCATCCAAGCTGCGAAGATCATCGACTTGGACGGGCAGTTTATAGGAG
>CACKRE030005175.1:255856-270951 GCA_902602495.3 Ectocarpus sp. CCAP 1310/34
GGTTCTAGCGAGCAGGGAGGGCTAGACTCACCCTCAAGGGACCCATACCTTCTTGCTGCGGCGCACCCGCCGCGAGGCGTGCGTAGTGGTGGAGTTGGGTCGGCACTGGTGCGTCAGGTACAAAGGTGCAGATGCGCGGGCCTCCAGGCCGTCGGTGTAGGCAGCAATGCCCATCTCATCCTTGTGCGCGGAGGCAGACGTCATCAGAAAGGAAGGTGGACGGGCACTATGTACACGGCCCTAGGTTTGCTAGAGGGAGCTGTACTGTCTCAGTAACCTGGTTTTGCCATTAAAGGAGGAGGGGACAGGTTGTGACGAGCTGATTGGGCTGGTTGACCCTTCGGCGCGAGAATCTTCAGACCAAAAACCCTAAGTGCAACGAGGGAGAAAGCGAGGAACCGACTGGGAAGGACAGCAACGAGAGCGTGTACGAAGCGGAGCGGGTCGAGCTTGGTCGTTGTAGGACTGGCCACAGCGGCACCGGAGCAGCGGCACCGGAGCAGCGGCACCGGAGCAGCGGAACCGGAGCATGCAGACGGCACCGAACGGCGGCGCACGGACAAACATATCATGTGTTCAATTATTTTCCGTTTTTTTTTAATGTGAACAACAACAGACTATAGACTGGGTGTTAGGTGTGTGTGATGACGTCACTGGTTTTGTAGAGAGACGCCGCAGAGATGGCGCGGATAACCCGGGTGCCTTAATCTTGTACCTGCATCGTGGAAGACCTCTTCAATGTGGAACGATTCCTAGTCAGTGTCGATGTTTGCACTGCTGTGCCTAACACAGATGATCTGGATAGATTCGGGTGATTGTCAACCACAATGAAGACAGCACTTCAGACAGCAGTACGCTGTAGCCGACAAACATTCATTTCGTTTGAATGCGGGACCAGGGGGGTGATGCTGCTGCTGTAGTCGAATTGTAGTTTGTGGGCGTGTAGTTCAGTTGTGAGCACGCAAACGTGCTGCAGGGATTGTAAGTGTACCTCCTCGGGCTTGTGTACCCTTTTCTTGCTAATAGTGTGTGTGTTCTCTAGATCTTCTGGTGGCTCTAGCATTTTTGAAACCACGGACCGAGTCTTAACTAGATTTTCAACTGACACGAGTGTAATGTTGACAAAAACAAATCTAAAAAAATAGAGTATGTTTTGCGGGGGCGCCAGTTTCCGTCGATTATGCAACACAGCGCGGAAGGGAGACAAGCCCACATCACGATGGGCTTTTCTTGGACGGGTCTATGCGCGCGACGTTGAAAACCTTCCCGGGCTGAGTGCCCTGGTATCATATCTACCACTTCGAAGTGTGTGTATCTTGCGTGTCGACAAAAGAACCATTGTTGCGGAGAGGGCCAAAAGAGAAAAATGATCGCGTGTTCTCGAGCTCGCGGCCGGCGGCGCCTAGAGATGTCTATATCGCGGCCAGCACGGTCAGCAATCGGTGCGCATAGTCCCGCACGATTGATCTGGGATCCAGGATCCACGTAGTATTTGGGAGCTGCGAGCACGCCCCGGCGTGAACTTGATGTTCCTTCCCGCTGTCAAAAGGGTCAGAGAAGAGTGTTGTACAACTGAAAATCTCCGATGACATGCAAACGAGCAACCAACTCACCAAACCCCTTCGATCACGGCAACAACTACGAAGTTGAAAAGGCGCACCTGAGGACCAGTGCCGAACAGAACTGAAGCCTTGTTTCCCATGATGGATGCGTGCGTGTTGTGTTGCCTTTCTCACTCTCTCAAGGATCGTCGCACCAGCTATTGCATGTGTATTGACCTGGCTCAAACGGTCCAGTTTGGGCCACCCCACCAAACACTGCTGTAAAAAATGGACCAATAACCAGAAACGGGTATACCCGGGTACTTTATTACCACGTTAGGGTACAGTTAGAAATCAACACGCTTGCACCCCCAGGCTGTCAGCTTGGCCGAAAAACCATTGTATCCATTTCTGAAGAAACATCCATCGCGTACAACTTCCGTTGGAATTAGGACCCTATGGTGTGACCGATCTTGGATACTGGTGTACCCAGGAGGAGGTCGATTTGCACCCAGAAAGAGTTGTGCTTAGACATTGATTGTAGATCTTTAGGACTAACGCGTTCTGATTGGTCGGGCGTTGTTTGGCGATGGTTCTGGCGGCCAATTCCTCTCCAGCGCCTTCTCCCCGTTCAGCATTCCGAGCACGCGGTGCAGCCGCGTGCCGCCCAGTTCGCGGCTGCTAGGCCGTGCTTTGGCTGTGGGTGAGGGTCAGGGTGAGGGTCAGGGTGAGGGTTAGGGTTGTGAGCGACGTGGCCTTGCTCGCGTGAAGAACCTAGCCTTGCTGCGTTCAACATCGGTAAGTCCTCAAGAGTTACTACTATCACAGCCTCCAGTAAATCTAATTCCTCGGATTTAGTCTATTCGTAGAAATAGTATTTAATTACTCAGAGACGCACATGAACAAATTTACATATTATGCGACGGCCGGAGGACAGAGAGTATTTGATTGCAGTCGACCCCGCACCACGTTTTCCCAAAAATAAAGTGCCTTTAACGCGGGGAAGTGTCTTATCATTCCGGGGCCACTAACAACGCACCATCCCCGGGGCCAATGAAGGCAAAACATATGTCAAAAGGTGCGCATTCGCAGCAGAAAGGCGACCACAAGAGGTGTTGTTTGAAACCTACGACACAAGGTGATTTGAAGGTCGCAACCACTGCTGCTCTTGTGCTGCAACGCATACTTGCATGCCATCGTTTGAATTTCCCCGTACTGTACCACCAAAACGCTGAAAGCGATGAACAACATATTCGCCTGATTGAGAGCGAAGTATCTGATTGAGAGCGAGAGCCAAAAAAATTGAAATTTCGGGTCCAGACGCCTCTTGCCATTTCTTGGCAAGTAGGGGACGGGCTATTCCAAGAAGCGGTGCAAATTGAAGGTCTCATCAGCAGCTTCGCGAGCATATGCGTGTCATCGTCATCGGATGCTGCAGCGAGGAGCTAGACAAGTTGCTAGATTTGCCCAGATTGGCTATTTCTGCTCAAACTGTTTCAGGGCGGTATCGCGTCGGGCGGTGGGCTCTGCTGTAGCTTCTGCTCCCCGCTGTAGCTCCACAACGAGAGACTCCCACAGGATGACCAGGGTAGCGGCTTGAAGCTACGGGCTAGCCCTTCAATTCAAGCTACACAGCAAGCTCCACCTCTCAGTGGTAGTCCGGCTACAGCGTATCGCGCAATCTCGCTCTCAATCAGATGCTACGCTCTCAATCAGGCGAATATGTTGTTGATGGTGTTCTACGACCTACTACGCATCGTACATCTACACGACGGTGGTGCGCTGGTGTTGATATGGGCTTAATTATTTATTTGCTTTATTGTATTTTTTAAGCGTGGTCCTCCCCGTGAATATCTTGCCCAAGATCTCGCTACCGCACCTGAGAAATATCGAAGGTTGTAAAACGACACGTGCCATAATAGAACACACCCGACAAACAGAGTTCCCCTAAATATTCCGTCTATACAACTTCCCAGCATAACATACACATAGATACACAAGATGGCTACCAAACTGCCTTGTTGAGCCTGTTACCCACAGGGGAGATATCCCTATATGCTGTCTGGGAAATCGTAGACACACAGGTAGTTTTCTCTGACGCTATGATTCCATTGTTAATCTGTCTCTGACTCTNTCACGCTATGGATTCATTGCTAATCTATCTTACTTAGACTTATTTCTATAGATAGAGATGGATGGATTTGTTGTGTGATATGAAGAAGAAAAAAAATAAAAACACACTTCTTAAGAAAATATATAGGTTACGCAGAAACACAGAGACCAAAAATGTCGGGAAAGCACAGCGACAAACATGACACCGCGCCTCCCAAAGGTCAAAACGAGGCACAACACAACAAACACCAACGCCAAATTCAACCTCACGAGACTTCACCGAAGGCAAACAACGAACGTTGGCAATAACAGTGCTTTGCTCTCGGAACCAAAAACTATGCCCGCCACTGATGGACCAGTGACACCAGTGCAGATTTGAAGTGGCACGTCGGTTCGCCGCATGGCTTCAAGCCGGCAGCAGACGAACCGCTAGCAGATGGAATGAATCTTTCCATACACCCACATAGGCCTGTCCTCCATCGGCCGTTTTGCTTGTGTGACGGAGAATAAGAAGAAGGTGGAATTACTTGAAATTAGTATAGAAATAAAGTTTGTGTATCTAAATCGAAAATAAAACGGCCGATGGAGGACAGGCCTACACCCACACGCAGTGTGCGGCTTCAGCAGACCGCTGTTGACTATTTGCAATCTATGGATTACAAAAGACAACCACAGTCCAAACATCCAGACGGGTCGAACTCCCGGGAAATCGCCCCCGAAGAGGTTCTCACTCTCAAATTCAAAATTATCTTGGAGCCTGGATCTAACGCCCGTAATCTTCGGAAGAACTCTCGTCTGCAGCAACAGCCCCAACAGGCCACACTTCACACCCGGAATGCCCAGGAGACGCTAGGCCTCAGAGGACACGACCACACACAATGCTCCGCACTCAGGGAGTGCTCATCTCTCTCTGTGTGTCTATCCGCGTTTGGTGGTGGTGGTGCTGCTGGTGTCGTTCAAGGCGTTCCGAGTGCTCAAAGATCACTTCCTACCGTTGAGCCAGAGTCAGATTCGTGTGCAAGAGGAGAAACTCAAGTCATTGCGCATGCGTTCGAATGAGAATCCCTCCATCTTCTTTACATCTATGAGAGAGACGCTTGGTGTGCTTCAGATGCTGGAAGTTAAGAAAGATGACAGAGAGGTATGCAACCTGATGCTCGAGGGATTGTCACATGAGTATAAGACCCTGCGTGAAACTCTGGTGGTGTTCTGTCCGAATGAACCGTCGTTCATAGAGACTAAAGTGCGTGAGAGGTATCTCGACTTGCTGACTCAACCTGGTCCGAAGAAACACAGTGTTGCACTCATGTCTAGACCTGTGAGGAAGAGTGCGAAGAAGCAGAACCAGAAGTCAAAGTCTAACTCCGAGTCTGATTCGTCTAAGAAAAAGATTTTTCAGGGGAAGTGTTTCAAGTGTGGGGAGAAGGGTCACTTGAAGATGGACTGCCTGGCTCGTGTGATAGCTCATCCCTCTCAGACCGGACCATCCGAGGACGACAAGGATGAGAACGGTGAGAAGTCTGACTTGGTGTTGTTGTTATCTCAAGCCAACTCAAGCGAATGGAGTGGTGGCAAGTACATTGCAGCAATGTATGCCAAAATCATGCAGAAGTGGCAGGAGTCCCGTGAGCAGTAGAAATGATGCTGTTTTGGAACACCATGATACCATGCATCTTGAAGCGTTGTATACCGAAGCAGAGGATGAGTTGAAGAAGTACGTCGGCAGTGACCGTGTTGTCCGTGATTCTATTCGCGAACACTCCACTCTTACGAAGAAGGATAGATGCATCGAAGATTGGTATGCGGACACGGGTACAGCTTTCCACATGACAGACTCTCTCTCTTGCATGAAGGATGTGAAACCTTGCCACAAGAAAGTAAAAGGAATTGGTGGCGTAACTTGTGAGGTAGCACTATCAGGAACTCTTGAAGTGGCGTTTGTGTCTGCTGACAGCGAGTTTTCTGCAGAGTTGAAGAATGTGCTATATGCCCCCAAGTTAGGGTACAACCTTTTCTCTCCCAGCGCAGAGTTTGATGGCGAGTCATGGAATGGCCTTGGTGGTCCTGACGGTGTGATGACTGCTTTCCACGGGCATGTTACTTTTCAGAATTTCGATGGCATGCTTGTTGCTACTGCGTATCGTCTCGGACATAACTCTATTGGATCGGTGTTGGCTGCCCTCACCCCTTCAAACCCCAAGCGCGTAAAAATCATGGATGTGAACGATTTTCATAACATTTATGGTCATGCGCATGAAGGGCTGCTTAGGACCACTGCAAAGCGACTAGGTATCGAGTTGACCGGTAAAATGCATGCTTGTTCGGGATGTTCGATGGGAAAAGCAATTCGTAAGGCGATTGCTCATGTGACTACAAATAGATCAGACAAAAAGTTAGACAGAGTTTTTGTTGACCTGGGAGGGAAGAAGGGCGTTGCGTCCAACGGGGGCAAACATTACCCCATGATATTGAAGGATGACTTCACAAGGCGTGCATGGATGTATTTCCTAAGAAGTAAATCAGACGCTGGCAGTGCTTTCCGAAGTTTTCTTGCGAATGTGCGTGCTGATGGGATCCCATCATTGATTGAGATTGTTAGATCTGACAATGGAGGGGAATTTTTCGGTGGAGAATTTGCATCTGTGTGCAATGAGCTCTTGATTAAACAAGAGTTCACCCCGGCTCACAGTCCCGAATTCAATGGTGTTGCGGAACGTGGTTTGGGATTGATAGAAGAGACCGCAATGGCGGCTCGTATTCAGGCGAAAGTTCTGTTTGAGCATGCGCAGTTACCTAAGACTGATAGACTCTGGGCGGAGGCCATGCACTGGGCCTGCGAGGCACTCAATCACACGGCTTGTTCTGCTAACCCCGACTCCAAATCGCCGTATGAAACGTGGTATGGGGAAGCTCGTCCTGCTAGGCCGTATCCGTTTTTGAAGCCAGCGTACTGTAAATGGCAGCGACCGTCTAAGCTGCTACCGAAGGGTGAGAGTTGCTTTTATGTTGGTCCTTCGAGAGACCACCCACGTGATTGTCATAGAGTACTCACCAGAGCTGGGACTATACAGGAAACGAGAAACGTAACGTGGGAAGCGTTGCCGTCACAGCTCCCTCCACCGCAACCTCCGCTGCCGATAGAGGTCGCAGAGGAGGAAGGGGAGGAAAGTGACGACGATGTAGAAGCTGAGGTATGGCCACTTGTAGGAAGAGGAGTTGCCCACCCACTTTTTCGAAATAGTGCAGCGGTCCTCCCAACCTCCCCTAGTAGATCAATTCCCTCCATATCTTCTTAGTCCACTGATGGGGAGGAGCAGGGAGGGCAGGAAACGGGGGAAGTAGAGTCCGAAGATCCGGGAGAGCATGATGAAGTAGAGTCGGAGGATCCGGGAGGGCATGAAGAAGAGTCTATGGATCAGGGAGGGCAGGATACAGAGTCGGCGGGGCCGGGAGGGCAGGAAGTAGAGGTGGAGGCATCTCCTCCAGCCGCTCGCCGTCCGCAGCATGTCGTTGACCTTGCTGATTTTAATACTGCTGCGCGTGAGAGTGATGAGGTCCGAGCTGGTAGAACTCGTGCGCAAACCCGTGCGATAAATCAGCAGAGCGTATCCGGCCTTGTGGCTACTCTAGGACCCATCTCAGCATCAGAGATAGTACATGCACTCATAGCGGAGCAGAGAGCAGGTGATGCAGTAGAATTGCCGAAAGAGCTCATTCAGGACGTAGAGCCAGAGCCTGGTAGCTATCAAGAAGCTCTGCGATCGAAGCATGCCACGATTTGGGATAAAGCCATGTCTGCAGAAGTTGAAGGCTTGATACGAGCAGGAACGTTCACGTTAGCAGCAAAAATCCCAGAAGGTTGTAACGTGATTGATGCTAGATGGGTTTTCAAATGGAAAGCAGACGAAACAGGAAAGATAGTAAAGGCCAAGGCTAGGCTTGTAGCGAAGGGCTTCAAGCAGAAGCATGGGGTGGACTATCTTGAGACTTTCTCGCCTACTGCAAATGCTGCATCGATTCGATTGGTAGTAGCATTGGCGTGCAAGTATAACTTGGAATTACTCCACTTAGACATTGAGCAAGCCTTTGTTCAGTCGAAATTGGATCACGAGGTGTTCATGAAGTTGCCTCCTGGCTGTGATTCGATGTCAGGAAAAATTGTCCGTTTGAACAAGAGTTTGTACGGTTTGAAGCAAGCACCTAGAACATTTTACAAGAGGCTCGTGTATGACCTGCTTCGGATAGGTTTCGAGCAGTCTCTGTCTGATCCCTGTGTCCTGCGTTTCATGATGGAAGACGAGGTGATGGGTATAATCGCGATTCATGTGGATGACATTCTGTATGCAGAAACGAAGGGGCTTGCCGAGGTGATTGTAGAGGCACTAGGTGACTCTCTTCCTACGAAGAATTTGGGAGAAGTCATATTCTTTCTTGGTTGCGCATTTAGTCGCGACCGCGAGGCTGGCACGATTGAGATTTCTCAAGAGAGTTGCATCAGGAGTGTTCTAGAGAGATTCAATATTTGTCGCACCAGCTCGATCCCCGCTTCCCCTGCCAACGATAGCAGGTCCGTGATGGAGGATGAGGAGGCAGGAGATGTGCCGTTCAGGGAAGTGGTGGGATGCCTGATGTGGATCGCCAACAATACGAGGCCAGAAACTTCGAACGCTTTGCGGACGGTGGCGAGACACTCTCACGAGCCCAAGAAGAGCGACTGGAAGGCAGCCCAGAAGATTTTGAGTTATCTTAAGGAAACGGCACATCTAACTCTGAAGTACAAGCAGGACACTACGGTAGACGTAGGCACGTTAGTGTACGTAGCGCTGACTTTGCCAGCAAGGCCACTGACCGTAGATCAGTTTCTGGAGCATTAGTTCTTGTAGCTGGCTGTCTTGTGTCTTGGTTTTCTTGGACGCAGAAATGTGTCTCACTGTCAACTTCTGAAGCAGAGTATATTGCGATGGGTGACGGTGTTAAGGAGGCTCTCTTTGTGAACGGGATGCTTCAGTTCTTGAGACCTAGTGCGAAGCCTCGGAAAATTGACGTCTTTGAGGACAACGAAGGAGCGATTGCGCTTGCAGAGAATCCGCTTAGCTCGAGTAGGAGTAAGCACATTGACGTGAGGCACCACTTCCTTAGGAATTTGACGGAGGAGGGCGTGATCGAGGTCACCCATGTCCCAAGCAAGGAGCAGCATGCTGACATCCTTACAAAGGCTCTACCGAGGAACCTTTTTGAAGTTCACGGTGACTTTGTCCTTGGCTCAGTAGCTGAGAAGTAGAGATCTGAGTTAGTGTCTGATTTTGTATTATTAGGTCTGGTCGAGACGACAGCCCCAAGGGAGGGTGTTCGTGAATTGTGGCTGTAGTATCGATTGTATGACGTGTATTGCGGTGTAGTAGGTGATACTTGGTATTGTAACGAAGCGTAACACAAAGGTCAGTAGGTTGCAGCGAGTAGATTGCAGCG
This sequence comes from Ectocarpus sp. CCAP 1310/34, assembly GCA_902602495.3. Classification (NCBI taxonomy): domain Eukaryota; class Phaeophyceae; order Ectocarpales; family Ectocarpaceae; genus Ectocarpus; species Ectocarpus sp. CCAP 1310/34. The sequence continues at coordinate 264,979 of CACKRE030005175.1, forward strand.
AGTAGATTGCAGCGAATAGATTGCAGCGAATAGATTTATTGCTGAGGAAAAGCTGTAGCGAGAAGCCATGGGGAGCGCAGCCCACCGTGCTCACTCCACCTTGCCGACCTGTCTCTCCGGGCAAGTTCTCATTAATACACCACATATTTCTCCAGAAGTCACGAGTTTCCAACACAGGAACCAGATGGTCCCATCGAACGCTACACCACAACAACCAAAAAGACACGCAAAAACCAAAACGACAACATCACAGACGGCGATCGGCGCAAAAACACGGAAGCGAAAAATAAACAACACACCGGCCTTGACCTGCCGCCGGGGGGGACAAAACATCGTTCAGGCATATGCCCCGGTGACGTCGTAAACCCAAGGCCGCGTACCGCTACTCACGTACCCCGAGTATGCAACACCGAAACTAGAGTTGGGACCCAGAAGTCGCGGCTCTCTTGCTACCCCCTCTTGTGTATCTTTCTGCAGCGCCAGATCTTCTTTTATTACTTGTCCTAGCGGGCAGGCGAAGAGTCCCAGGGTTGGCCATGAAGAGAACCGGCCCCCGCCCTCCCGTCGTTGTAGTTCGTACCCGGCCTGTTGACCATCGTCAGAATTGGTCCACGAGGGCTACGGCGACTGTCGGTGAAAAGCGATCAGACAAAATAACACGTGGCGACAAAATAGCCCGAGAGTTTGGAGTGTGCGGCACTGGCAGAGACGACTACCGTCGGAAAAGAGCAAGACAANGCGGTGTTCCCCTCGCCTTTTCCGTCAGCCAGTGCTCGTGCAGGAGGCCAACGTGGAATCTGAATCGAGGGCTGTGCATCATCGCCGCCAACACGTGGCGACAAAATAGCCCGAGAGTTTGGAGTGTGCGGCACTGGCAGAGACGACTACCGTCGGAAAAGAGCAAGACAAGGTAGTCGAAGGCCTTGCCATCACGCTGCTCGTGAATCCCGAAGACGTAGATGACGTCGCAAAGCTTGCCCTCGATGTACTCGAACGTGCGCCCCGAAGCTGCCGCGCGTTCTGGTCCATCCACCTCCCCACCACCCATTTGGCAAAACATGATGGCCGCGGTCATCTCTTGCTCCATGAACCGCCGCGGCCAGCCCGCGATGGAGAACTCGCAGGACTCGAGCACACTTTTGAAAGCGGTCGCTGGTGGAGCCGCCATCCGATTTGGCGGCAGATGGTCGATGGCGTCACGCAGCATGGCGGCATCCTTCTGGGAACGGATGGTGCCCGAAAAGTACTTCGCCACGTCCAAAAGCGAGGAGCGCGAGTTGCACTTATCCCTGATGAGGGCGTTTTGGCCTGTTGTGTGTGCGGCGGACCAACACGCAACAAGCGACACACAAACCAAACCGTGGGTTAGTGATTGGTGTCATCAGACATCCTCGAAGTCGCAGTACGCCAAACGACTGAAAGAGAAGCGTATGACTTGACGCACCCATCGCCACCGATGTATGTACACGTGAGCCGGACGATCGCAGTGCACCGACCAAGTACATCAATCCCGAACAACAGGAGTCGGACAAAAGCCACATGTTTTGAAGAGGTCGTTAACATCAGCGGCATGTAGGGAGTTGTTTACTGGTCATTCACTGACGTCGTACGATGAATTCGTCAAGATGCACTCACCAATGGCATAGTAAATAGGGGGCAAGAAAGATAGCCGCCTCCAACCCCTGCAGACGTTGAAAAAGTCCCAACAATAACAACAACGCTACATGCGCTGTCGTTCTCGAACAAAACGCTCATGGCAGATGACGCATAAACGAACCTTCAATTCTTGATGTCGTCCACGAACCCAGGGAGAACACCACGGGCGGCACATATTCCGCCCACCGTGCGCGGTCGTCATATACCACTCGCATGTACTTCTCCGCCTTCGGGTACTTTTCGATGAAGGCGTTGAACTTCCGTTCGAACTTCGTCAATGACAGCTGCTGACGCACACACCTGAACTCGTCCATGAAAGGCTGCGGAAAACACAAACGACGTAGGCCGGGTGGGTGTTGCGTGAGTTGGGGCCTCGGCAATGAGCTACCGGTCTGTGCGATTGAATGCCACTGACAACCCCGTACACTTTGTTAGCGCTAAGGCGAGACGAGGAGAGGATTGGAAAAACTCAGCGACAAACCATTTGTGCTTACAACCTGCTGCTGCTGCTGCTGCTTTTTCTGTGGGCACTGGACGTCCTGAGGTATGTTTCCGTCGAAGCCGAGGTCGTCTCCGCATCACGGTCTACGCAGAGACGCTGGATATCACTCTTCCAAGTAGACGACAACGTTACTGATCAATGACAACGCACCAACTCGCATAGGGGATACAAGCGGGAGTGGGGGACGGGGGCTAGAGTGGGCAGCGTACGTCGCGCGACCAGGACAATACGAGAGGCCAGACTAACCACGCCAACACACACAGTAGAGCGCACCTTCATGTCCCCACCAAGGACTTTAGCGAGGGCCTTGATGATGTTCTGTTTGAGGTGCCATAAACAGCGCCTCGCGAGCGCGTCCGGGAACACCTCTCGCACTGCCGCCGTCATCGCCGCAACCGCGTCCTGGATGAAGATATCCGGCTGCTTCCCCCCGCGAGACTCCAACGCACTCTTCAACATCCACAGGAAAGTGTCCGTTGTGGTGTCCGCCGTTATGCTTTGGCCGACGATCCGCGTCCGATACTCTGAATCGATGACAGCGAGCACACCGAGGGGCATCCGGTATCTGTTCTTGACGGCGGTGTCGTCGTAGAGCGCAACGTGACCGCACCGATTCCAAAGCGCCACCTGCGTATTCAAAGCATGACGTCGAACGGGGTCGAGAGCACTTAATTGTGGGTGTGACGTGTGTTGGACGCGTCACAACGCACCCCCACCCTTGCCTACGGCCTGCTTTCGGTCAGACGTCCTACATTTGCGGACGGCCAAGCGGTACGTGCGAGATGCTAAATGAAAGCAAACCTTCCGGCTGGGGAATATTCGTATGGGGCACAACGCCCGGCGACCTACCTGCTCTCTCGTTTGCCACCAGATATGCGTCAGGCGGCCGCTGTCATCCATCTTGATCTCGCACAGTCCGCCGTCGGCCGTCGCGGCCATGACCTGAAATTGCAACATGTTAAGCGCCCGGAAAAATATAGGGCATCAGCGCAAATCCACGACGACGGCACGGCACACATTTTTTACCGCCAACATTTCTTGGTTTGGTGTCATGGGGCATATATTCTCCCGGTTGTCACCTACGATCGTGTGTGTCTCGCGCCCGGTTGCCGCCTTGAGCAAAACCCAACATGCCACACACAAACATGAGAGGCAACACTCTCAACGGACACATGGACACACCTCTTCGTATGAATCGGCGGCATCTCTCGGCTTCTTCGCCCCGTGCACAGTGGCAGCCGCGTTCTGCACCGCGCGCTTGTTGATGTCGATGTCGCCGTCCTCGTGCAACGCCTTCATTGCTTTTGTCACCTCTTTTGGCTTCATCCCATGACCTGCGCCGTACGGGAGAGCCGGGAGCACAAAAATAAGTGGCGTGTCACCGACAAACAGGGTAACAAGGTAGAGGCGACAGCAGTACCACGCTTCAAGGGCCGTTCTTCATGCGACATCATGACTACCAACCATGACAAACCGTGGGATACGATGGGAGCTACTGTAGACCTACTCCAATGCGTTCAATCTTCTCACTTGTCATCTGCTTCACTTGTCCCAGCTGCTCCTCCGTTAGTTTTGATGCGAGGCGAAGCTTGACGTCGATGGCCTTGCGGTTGACGCTGTGATTGTGCGTGAGCTTCATGTTGCTAATCCTTGGCCACCTGTGGGATACGTGGGATATGTGTGAATGTAATGGATCACAACATGGATCATGGATCACATGACACCCGACCGACTCCTCCCCGATATNCGTTAGTTTTGATGCGAGGCGAAGCTTGACGTCGATGGCCTTGCGGTTGACGCTGTGATTGTGCGTGAGCTTCATGTTGCTAATCCTTGGCCACCTGTGGGATACGTGGGATATGTGTGAATGTAATGGATCACAACATGGATCATGGATCACATGACACCCGACCGACTCCTCCCCGATATTAAATACGCAGTTCGGACATCTTTTTCAATCTCACGCTCGAAGACCTCAGACACCTGTTGGACCCTTTCTCCGTCCACTGCACCAAGACATGTTCCGCGGGAGACCAGCTACGTACCTCAAACGGACAACCAGTTCTCGCGCTTCCCTTTACGTTCCGCCGTTGTACCCCAGGTGCTGCAACACGCAGCGACATGGGAGACGGAGTAGAGGCGGTGTGTCATCGGCGGTGCGTCACGCATTCACCTGCACCGAAGCATGCATGCTAACAACAGGCTTGCGCGCGACTCGCCCCGTATTCGTCGCCTCAACCATTCTCCTAGTATGCCCAAGTGCCACGAGGTACAGCACAGCAGGGACAATCCATTGGCGTGCTACACCCACGGAACAAACATTGCCGGTGTCACGCCGAACCGCACTTGTCAAACATCAACCCGTCTCGCCTGCGTTTTCCGGCGGAGGGCTGGTGGTCAATATCTGCTGCTGTTGTTGCCGTACGGGGTGGGCTTGTGCAGGGTAGCCCGCAAAAGCTCCCGCAGCGCCAGCATCACGAGCACCGTAACAGGCCGGCAGAGCAGCACTGGATGGAAGCATTCCTAGCAATGAAACCACCGCACGGCAGGCCACGGGTCCCACGACGCGAGCATGGAGGGTAGACACATGAAGTTAAGGGGTTGGGCAAGTGCGTGCACATGCCAGCACGTCTACCAGCCCAGTATTGTAGCACCACCATAAAGCTGAGCAGCCAGAAGAAAAGACTCCGGATTACACGGCAAGGACCACAGGCCTGGCCTGACCACACCAGTGCAGGCACATGATCACCAACGTACGTACGACGGCAACAACAGGTACAGAGCAGCATCGATAGCGTGGTACAGCATGAGGGAGGCTGCAACACAAAGAGACAGACTAGACTAACACAACATGGCGCTGGCGCGGGCGCGGCCGTTCCTATTTTATTGCTGGGAAAAGCATCACATAGAGGGTGAGGGTGAGGCACAGACACAGAGGATGCACGGACGGCTGTCGGGACGGCATCTCACCAGTTATCGTTGTGTGTCGTCTCCTCGTCTTCCCCCAGCGTGCGGGTGCGTGTCGCCGCCTTCAGACGACTCTCCGCCGCCGTGATTATGTGATTGTAGCTGCTCCTATGGGCCTGCTTTTATATTAGAGGGAGGAGAACCTCAACGGGGACGCTCTGGGTAGTTTCCCGGGGTTTCGACCCATCGGGATGCTTGGACTGTGGTTCTCATTTATAATCCATGGATTGCAAATAGTCGCCCCACACAGTTTCACCATGTTTCTGAGATGTTTTTGTGTCCTTCAAGCGGGGAGTGTCTTTAAAAATGGTGTTAAAGCGGGGACGACTGTACTCGGAGAACTTTGTTTTGAAGAAACTAAGGCTCACCACTGTTGGTATGTCCGTACTTGGGAGGAGAAGACACGCTTCAACTCTCTCTGACTAGGCACCCGCGGGAGCGAGGAAAGGAAGGGAACAAGTGGCCCTCCCGAATTCGGGGAAGGGGGCCCACACGTAGTAGCCTTTTTCAGGCATTCGCATGCTCCTGTCTACGTACCCCCCCCGTGCTGCTAGCAGACCTACCATGCTCGTATCCAGACACACGAACACCCTCCCCGGTTCGTCAAGCTATTGACAAACCATCAGTGGGGCATGGATACTCCAGATCTACTTAAGTTACTCATACAGCAACGGGTGCAAGGGAAAAACTCGGCCATCCGGATCAAAAACCCTCGCCTACAAACTCAAAACATAAAAGAAACCGTCGCTATAGCGAAGGATTCCAACGGCCGCACTATCAGGGCAGGACCAAGGCAGGACAGACTGGACAGGCCACGCTGATTACACACCCGAAGCAATTGGTCAAAA
>CACKRE030005176.1:22292-60575 GCA_902602495.3 Ectocarpus sp. CCAP 1310/34
GGGGGGGGGGGGGGGGGGGGGGGGGGGGGGGGGGGGGGGGGGGGGGGGGGGGGGGGGGGGGGGGGGGGGGGGGGGGGGTCGGTTACGACGTGTCGACGTATTCGGTGCCAACCTCTGGGGTGTTAAAATGGTAGCGTTGCTACGTTTGTGTTGTGTCTCTCTTGCTAGTGATGTAGTGTTTGTTTTGTGCAAAGTAGAGGGCTACCTCTGGCTGAACACCCACAGGTACCTTCGATGACAACGCTCGCTCATCCTACGAGAGGAAGCAAATCTGTGCTATGTGCATGTGGGGACGTTGTGTGTGCATGTTGTATCCAAGTGGGTGTTGGCTGGAGGGCACACGGAAAAAGGATGATGGCCGAAGTCCATCACTCCTTTGGTGCACGCCTTGCCGTGCTTCCGCCGACCACGAAGATCATGCACAAGTTTGCTGACAGGCTTCCTTCTAGTGCGCCCTGCAACACATACCACCCTTCTTACTTTTGCACGGACTATTCTCGTGCATGGCACAGTGATACGATTAAGGGTAGTGCCTCTCTGTCGGTTGACGGGCATTCTCCCGAAAGGGTTGACGGGCAGCAGACACAATCACACCATCCGTCCATGGCCACACCGTGCCCAATTATTTCTATTTAGCAGAGGGCTAACATGCGGGTTTATCACAAGTACTTTATGATGCGTACTGTAGAATCAACGAAAACAAGTGAGGGTTAGTCATGTTTAGAGCATCGTAACACAGAAAGCTAGAAAGAAGCCCCCCCAGCACAGCATTAGTACGAGTCGAGTGACCCCCTTCTCTCCGTCCCGCTCCACCCTCGCCTTTCCTATAAAAAAAGATCCCCAAAGAACAAGAGAAAGCAAGCGACACGACAACCAACTTTGCGGCACGACTTATCTTGCTTCGCAGCGTCTTTCCACGACGCCGGTGTTTTCTAGAGACACGTCCACTTTTCCCATGCCGAAAAAGCCCGGGTTTTTGTGTCACCCCCCCCCCATTGTATTTTTGCACACAGCTGACGAACCGAGTAATAACGCTTGCGCATCAGATACAAAAATACGGTCTTTCAAGATTGCTGGGCAATCAATTCCTCCGGCGAGTGTCGAGTAGCAAGCACCAGCAGCAAAAACGCCCGAACGGAAAAGTTTTCACGGAGCAGTCGCAACTTACCCGAAAAAAATAGCCGCCGCGGCTTTTAGCTTGGAACAGTTTCGACCACACCCACCCCAAGAACCAAACCGCTATGCTACACACTCAGTTTGACATCAACGCACTAAATACGATACAACCAACTACCAGCTAGACTAGACCTTTTGGGACAACTGAAGCACCCCCCTTTGCCCCTCGTGAGTACGTACGCGCGCGTCTCCCTGACCCAGCCACTGCTGTAGCAGTCAGGTTACGCGTTGCGACTAACGACTAACCGCGTATGTAGAACCCGCCGATAAAACCGATCTAGTGCGATGCACCTATTAGCAGCCAGCCTAGCAGCGGCTCCTCACGCTGAAAGCCTCCTTTGTCTGCTAGCGTGCTTCTACACCATGTTCTCCGTTTGATTCCGACACCTCCCCTTCCCCCAACACATCGAATAAATGAACGGGTCAAGTCGCAAGCAAGATTCAAACAAAACTCTGCTGCTATTGCTGTGTTGTGATCGCCTCCGTACCACGTCATGGACGCTGGGGTGGGCAAGATGGTGGAGAGATGTAGGGATGCGCGTGGGGGGTGGGGGCGGGGGGCGGGAGGACAAACAGCGAGCAGCCAGTTCCGTCTCTTATTCTGCCGTTTACCCGTAAATGGATTTGAGACAACCGGGAGCTGCTGCTGTACGTTTGCCCTGGTGGGGGAAACAAACACGCCTCCCTCCATCTTGTTCGGCATCGTCATGAGCCGCACGTTTCCCAAAACAAATGAACCAAAGACAAGACATGACAATGTCTTCATCTTCGCTTCCCTTCCTCGAGCTCCCATCACCCCTCGCTATGCCGACCGACAGTCTTCCCTCGATCCTCCATGCCAAGACGGCCGATACAGACGGCGGCCGAGGTGCAAACCAAGATAGAACGCACACAGAAACGAAAAAAAAAAGACACGTACGTGCGTAAATAATCCAACAACGTTGCAGGAAAGCCGGCCCGGGACCCCGCCCCCCACCCCCCATCCAAACCCCGCACAAAATTTCTCACTAGGCAGGCTGGCCGGCCGGCCGGCCTTCGCGCCCAAGGCCAAGAGGGAAAAGCAAGCGAAAGCAAGATGGTGGAGAACTATCGGGTCCAAGACCTTGATGAAGCCACTCCACGCGACTGCGCTAAAATATGAGGAGGCGTCAATGCTGCTGGAGGCGTGCGTGCGTGCGTGCGTGCGTGCATTCTTTCGTTCGTTCGCACCAGTTTACCCACGAAAAGTAAACGAACACCTGCCGAATTTACTTCACACACGTTATCCAACACTTCAAGAATGCTAGCGCCATCACAACGACAACATGCAAAAAAGAAAAAAGAACATACACTTCTCGCTCGCAAACGCAATTGCAGCAGAAGCAGCAGCAGCAGCAGCAGGGGGGTCACAGCCGCCTTTCGTGAAAACGTCAACCAAATCAAACCACGGGCGCGCGCCACACACAGCCTTAAAGCGTCTGAACGTGCCCCGGCACAAGCCAGTCAATTCCGTCTCTCGCCCGTCTTTGCCTACCTCGCGACAACCAGCATCTAGTGCTCTTCTTTCTTCCATGCCCTGGTCACTCACGCCTGCCTGCGATATCACACGGCATGATAACCCCCCCTTTCGAATGCCTCCTTTCCGCTTGTTCCTGCGGCCAGCGTCGTCTACCCGTAACAACGATGACGACAACGACAGCATCAAGCCCAAAACCGCACCGAACCCAAACGGTCCAGCTACACTCTCCTTCCTCTCTCTCATCCAACCCAATATCAATACAAGATTAAGATGGCTTCAGTCCAGTCCAGTCCAGTCCAGTCCAGAGTTCACCGCAGCATCATCACCTCTGACTGAAACTTCTCCAATCTGCACCTCTCGGTCGGACCTCCATCACGCCGAATTTTCGGTTTCCTCGACCCCCCCCCCCCCCCCCCCCCCCCCCCCCCCCCCCCCCCCCCCCCCCCCCCCNCCCCCCCCCCCCCCCCCTTCCCCCCCGGTCAAGAGAGTCGGTCAAAGTCAGCGCCTCCCGCCGGGGTTCACGGGCCCCCTAGGGGGGGTGACGGGCCGTGACGTTCCTGGCGCCGCGCCCCCCTGCTGGTTCACCCCCGCGTAATTGAATCGTTGTCTTTTTTCTGCCGGCTTGAGGATCTGCTCCGTTGAGGCCAAAAGGTCGGCCGGTTGGTGCCGCGTCGAGCGGAATTTGTCGGTGGCAACGTTTTGTCGGGGAAGAAGGAGAGAGGGAAGGATACAGACACGATAGTCAGAGGTTTCACTGGGCACCATTCATTTTCGTTCTTCCTTCGTAATGCTGCTGGTGAGCGGTCGTCGCCATACACTGCACAGGAGCAGCACACGTATGCATAGAAGCAGGGGGGGGGAGTTTCTCGTCCACCATAGGACAGGGTAAGGTACGGCACGAGAGACGAGAAAATGTGTGCAGTTAGGGTACAGTACACTACTTGTGCTGCTCCTCATCGGCACCTGCACTCCAGAGAGACGGACGTTCTTACATGCTTGCTGAAAAAAACAACGCCTATCAGCAAAGGTTCACTAGCTCCACACCCACCTCACCACTTTAAGGAAACTCTTCCTGTGGACTATATTGCACGAAGCTCGTTTATTATTTTCTCTTCTCAGCGGGGACAACTGACATCGACTAGATAAGACTACATAGACCATGAGCTTTAGCGTTTTGTCAAACTATTGACTTCACACCTGTTGCTCTACCATATACGTCAATTTTTTTCTCAAACTTATCTCTTCGCGCCAGTCACGGGTTTTATCAAGTGATGTATTGCGCAATGCCTGTGCCACACCGACAGCAAGAAACTTGCCTGGAAAGAGCACATGAGTGTGTCGTCCACGCTCATCATGGCCCCAGCGTTGTCAAACTCCCCGCAGTAGTTAGGCGCCGAGAACAGGGTCACTAGGTGGCGCCGCGCAAAGAACTCGTAACCATCCTCCACTACCTGTTAGCCACATCAACGTCAGTCACATCCTTGTCAGTCAAATCAAGGTCACATCACATGCAGCCACGTTGGACAGCATCGACACGCAAAGGAAGGTACTGTACATCAGGAGACGCCAACCCGCTAATGCAAGGAAGGTCGTGGGCAAGCACATTCGGGAGATAATGAAGCAACCACGAAGTAGGCCCTTCCACGCCGTCTACCGACCTAGAACCGGATTGACGCCGCACTTGCACACAGGACGTTGATAATAGGCACTGGTCGCAAGGTCCAAAACGGTGACACACACACACACACACACACACACACACACACAAATCATGACGTGGAACAGCAAGAGCTTCGAGTCAGATTGCCTTCACCACTACAAATGGCGCAGGGCTAGAGAAGAACTGTCGACAAATGTCTGTCAAAATGATTATGAGCATGATTGTGGTGAAAGCACTCCAAAACGAACTCGACTGCAAGTTAGCAGCCTTGGTAGACGCATGAGCTTCTGATAGCTACCATTCCCGTCGTTCATCAGGATACTAGCTTAGTCTCCCCCATGCTGCCCCAGTTCATGGCTTCTTTGCATACAAGTGTTATGTGTCTTCAACCGAACGGAGACAGACGTCTTTTCATAGGTCAGCCGCATAGCGCGGTCGATGCGACTAATAAAAACACACAAATCTGCTGCGGACAGCTGCAGCAACAAAGTACTAGGTCGGAAAGACACACACACTCATGCGCTATGAGATATGAGACTGACGTCCTTCCATCGGTCAGCCGGCTGTGAAGCGCGGTCGATGTTAGAAATAACACAGCGCCTGTCAAATATTGTTGTTACTGCACGGCATACATACCTGGTGGGCCCTGCAGATGAGATCTAGATCATGTCTCCTGAGGAACTGCACGACGATGTCCTCCCCAAAGGTGAATGAAACACCTCTGTCGTTCTCTCCCCACCCGATTATGTCGCGGTCAGGATCCGACCACAGCAGGTCACACAATAAACCTAACGCGCGCGTGTACAGTACAGGACAGCGGCCGTCATTCCGGGGGGTGCGGAGACGTACTCTCATGTTATGCAAGCCTTAGCGGCTAAACCATTGACCACGCGTCCTCGAGAGGACGGAGCATTGTTCCCACAGGACCGATCACCGATGGACAATCGTCCGGGGGGTACGGGGGGGGGTTGTGTCGAGGTCTGGTTTGTGTCGGTTCAGTTCCCTTAGGCTCTTGTCTGGGTCCCTGTCGGCAGAGCCGAAACTGAACCGCAGGCTACAGCACCGACTCTCTCTCCCCAGGCTACAGTACTACAGTAACGTACCTTCCGATAAGGGAACGAACTCACTCTACCCGTTGCTCAGCGTTTAATCCATGTTAATCCCACCCCCAACACGGCAGACAGCACCACCTAACCCGTCATATTTCTCTCTACACAAGCGGCGAAAACGACAACCGGCCCCCGCTCTGCCCTACACCGTTGCGCAGCAATCAATCGATTACAATCCCGCTCCCCCCCAAAGGGCAAGCAATACCACCCAACCCGCCCGTAAATTCTCCACAAAACTAGCGACCCCCCCCCCCCCCCCCCCCCCCCCCCCCCCCCCCCCCCCCCCCCCCCCCCCNCCCCCCCCCCCCCCCCCTCCTCACCGGTGTCGGGCACGTCCGTCGGGCGCAGCACGCGCTTGATCTGGTCCATGTCGTTGAGCTCCGGGCTCAGGCCGCCGTGCATGCAGAAGATTTTTTCGTCCACGATAGCGGCTACCGGGAGGCAGTTGAAGCAGTCCGTGAACGTTTTCCAGAGCTTGATGTTGTAACGGCGCTTGCCTGGACAAACCAACGTGTCACGTACAGCAGTACGCCACGAGACGCATATTGGGATTGATCGATCATTGTTGTTGTTTCGAAACATCACACAAGAGCGTCTTGAAATACTCAATGTCAGTCACTAGTATTTGTACTGCCGAAAACAACAGTACCTAGGTAATTAATCACCCTCGACAAGCACTAGCGGAGAAGTCTTCCGTGTATGGATTCAGTGATCGGGTCATTGTACACACATATGAGTAACATTCATCAAGGAAGATTGTATCCTTCAGGAATTCCCGTCATGTTGCTATATAGGTCGGATTTACCGACTGCTACCGTTGATTGGTAGGTTGGAGGCTCGCCCCTGTGGTGCTCGCCCCTACCTGCTAACTTCTCTTTCCTCTGTTCACTACTCTACATCTGTCAACGCCCTTAATCTCTTCAAGGTCTTCCGAGGCTCTTGCCGATATCATGATTCCCGCTTCTCTTTCCCTACCTTTCGGCCAACAAATCGCCAGTTCTTCTCCGGTCTACAAACGAGTGTACTATTACAGTGGCTCTGTGAGCCTATGCACACTGCTGTTTGATACAGCCGTGGCCAAATATAACGTATTACATAGCAGGAGGGGGTCCAACCCCCCCCTCCCATGTGACCCCGGTTGGGTCGTCTAGCTGGTAGAAGTGGAGGATAGGGGCCAGAGGGGCAGACGGCAGAGTCCAATGATGGGAGACAAAAAAAAAAATAGCATACTACGCTACTGGGTCGAATGCATACCAACAGCTTATGAGCCAAGGTTTTAACACACCAATACAATCTGTGCGAGACGGTGTTTCGTCCCTCAAAGTTAACGCTTGCACCACATCCAAGCATCAAAGCTTCAGTCCTACGCAACGGTGCTTTGCCCTGTCCTGATTGCAAATGGTACTCCGGAGTACATTTATGTCACAAAGAGTCAACGTTTCCACCACCTGCCTTGGAACGGGGTTTCGTACTGTACATGTAGCCCGGGAGAGCGTAGTCTCGTCCTCTACTTCGTACGATATTTCGAAGCATGGTGTTATGAATGATCAAAATTATGTCTCATGCTTGCAAGACGAAAAGATGCGACAGAAGCCAGCATGCAGACAGCACCTACCAACCCCGCAGGCTTACAGGGACCGACTGCCCGAATCAATTCTGTCTAGGGCGAAATCATAGCTACAAGCTTCGGTCAAGCGGCTCAACATTCTCACTGCACAACGCGGAACAGCAAGTTACCTTCCACAGCAACAAAACACACGCACATGCTCGAACGTTTTAGCAGATGGGGAATGATAGGCCAAGAAAGCGAAAGACTGACTTGTACACGCCTCGTCCATCTCTCTTGGGCTTTTGTCGAGTAAGCAAGCAGCAATTACATGTGGCAACTGTTGTGCGTAACTGTTGAGGTGATCAATTGATAAAACTCACATTCGTCGTAGAAGCCGTAGATCCTGTTGATAGAAGCACACTCGTGGTTGCCGCGGAGGACAAAGAAATTCTCCGGGTACTTAATCTTGTACGCTAGCAGCAGGCAGATGGTCTCCAGGCTTTGCTTGCCCCTGTCAACGTAGTCCCTAAAAAAAAAACGCAAAACGCCGAAAAAAAAAGACAGTCACAGAAAAAAAAATACGGCCGCAAGCGGGATTTATGTACAGTGGGCCACGGTTTAGCGACCCCTAGTTTCACGACGAAATATGGTCGCTATTGAGGGCATGTCACTAAACCGGGACCCTCAAAAGCATCTAGCGGTCGCCAAACCGGGAAAAAGGGCCATTTCGTGGGACTTAAGAGACATTATTGCAGAAATATTCTTGATCGGGTTATGTATGCGTCGGATTGCAGCAGTCACATGAAGGTAGTGGGAGGAAGAAGCACCTTAGGGTGGCCAACCGGGGAGTATTCATTCTAGTCAACCAGCATGCTTGTTGTACCCTCCGAAGTTTGTAGGGACTGTCTCAACAACAAGTGTTCAGAGGGTGCCCTTTGTCTTGTATGTTCGCGCATGCAGAATTTGTTGTACCCTCCGAAGTTTGTAGGGACTGTCTCAACAACAAGTGTACAGAGGGTGCCCTCCTTTGTCTTTTATGTTCGCGCATGCAGAATAATCTGTCCCTACATGTGCATAGATCAACACACAAACACACATAGAAGGTCCGATCTGCGAAATTTGAAAAAAAAAGGCGGAAGAGGGGAAAACGTTATGGCAACGTCCCCCAAAACACAATAATCAAACACCCCTGCATGGCACGGAGAGAGTTCGTGAACGCCCAAGTGGCAAGGAACCTCGCGTTGCTGGTGACTTCATTCTGCTTCTGTCGCGTGTTATCGATCATCTTTAACTCAACATGTCTCTGATGTCCATCTGTCGCGCTGGTTCGCGGAGTGCGCTTCGATCAACAGCATCTTTGCCTTGCCAAGATGGTACGCTGCCTCGCTTAGTCCACGNTAGAAGGTCCGATCTGCGAAATTTGAAAAAAAAAGGCGGAAGAGGGGAAAACGTTATGGCAACGTCCCCCAAAACACAATAATCAAACACCCCTGCATGGCACGGAGAGAGTTCGTGAACGCCCAAGTGGCAAGGAACCTCGCGTTGCTGGTGACTTCATTCTGCTTCTGTCGCGTGTTATCGATCATCTTTAACTCAACATGTCTCTGATGTCCATCTGTCGCGCTGGTTCGCGGAGTGCGCTTCGATCAACAGCATCTTTGCCTTGCCAAGATGGTACGCTGCCTCGCTTAGTCCACGACTCCTCGTACTCTCGAAGCGATCCAAATTGTACGATAACTCCGAGTAGGGCGGCGGCGCCATCACTTCCCCACCCCCCGCACCTTCAACTTCTCCTGCCCCATCTACCTCTAGGATATTTATCTTTTTCGTTTAGTGGATTCGAGACGCGTGGGGAAGCCTGCATGTTCTTAGGTGCACACTCGTGGCAGGTGCGGTGAAATCTCGATGCCACCGAGAACCTCCACTTCCCCACACATGAGGTGCAGGCGTGCACCGCAGCCGCCATGGCAAGCATGCTCCTGGGGTGCCCGCAGTTCCACATCCGGCTGTTTGCACAACTCTCCATCGGCGCACGGCATGTCGCGTGAGTGTATGTGTCCCGCGGTCTTGAGTGTCTGTGTGTGGAGGAACGCGGAGTCTCCGCAAAATTTGAACCGGTGGTCGCTATTGCCCGCTGAAAACAGCCCAATTAAGTCGCTATTGAGGATTCGACCGGTTTAGCGACCATGTGGTCCCTAAACCGGGGTGCAGCGGTGTCACGAGATTTTGGGGTCGCTAAACAGGGGGTCGCTGAACCGGGGCCCCCACTGTATGTCGACATGCAACAGGTCTTGTGCCTAGCGTGACATACTGTACTGGCTACGGCATGCAAGAGTGGTGCTTGTCTTGGGGGAATTGTGTTTCGTTCCGTTCCGTTCCGTTCCGTTCCGTTCCGTTCCGTTCCGTTTCGTTTCGTTTCGTTTCGTTTGGAGAAGTCATGCTTCTTTTCGCTTCTCTCCGCTGCGACAATCACCGACGAACCCTGCTTCCATACTTCTTTACGCCACCAACCTCGCGCCGACAGTCCAGCCAACTAACTATGCCGGAGCACGACGGACAATTGCAAGCTAGAACTAACTCGGCTATCCATCTATCCATCTATCGATCGGGTGTAGAGTTGAGAGCCGTTGTACACACACACGCACAACATAGCGAGTCTCGCCGCCCTCGCAAACTCATTCTGCGAACCCCCCTTCCCCTCGTATGCGCGTTCCTTGCCTTGCCTTACTTGTTCATGAAGGGCGAAACCGAGGTAGCTGAACACAGCTATGCTACGCGACCTGCACCACACTACACCACACCACACCCACAGGTGCCAAACACGACGCGCACAGCATGGATGTTACGAGAGTCAGAAAGGAGGCTTCAGCAGTCAGACACCATCATGCCAGGGTGGAACGGAAACGATCATCTGCTTACCCTAGGAAAAGATAGTTGGCCTCCGGCGGGAAACCCCCGTACTCAAACAGCCGCAGCAGGTCGTAGTACTGGCCATGAATATCACCTTCAACCACAGGTTAACAGTTAACAGCAAGTAGACAACGCAGCAGCACAGACGTTGATAGAATCAGCAGCGGCAGCAGCAGAGGCAGCGGTATCTAGGGTCTGGAAGGAAGAGAAGACCTTCGCGGACAGATAGATGGGGACCCGTCCGGAAGAACAAAATACAGGAGGTTGACGGTGACACACACACCCGAGAGAAGAGAGAGAGAGAGAGAGAGAGAGAGAGAGAGAGAGAGAAAGAGAGACAAGTATCTGTATTGCACCGCTGGGTGTAAGACCCTGTAGTTCAACGCACAATGCAGCCCTACACAACTACAAACCGGTATAACACACGTGTCTACCATCCAAATCTTGCTGCACGTTGTATGATATCATAAACGTTGCATCATATGATCAATGCACAACTAACACCACTTTTGAGATTTGCATGGCATACAGATATGGGCAACGAACAAAAAAAACAGTTTCTTTACGTCGTGATTGATTGATGGCGTCATGGCTCGATATTTCACTATGCCTAGCG
Source organism: Ectocarpus sp. CCAP 1310/34 (assembly GCA_902602495.3). Taxonomy (NCBI): domain Eukaryota; class Phaeophyceae; order Ectocarpales; family Ectocarpaceae; genus Ectocarpus; species Ectocarpus sp. CCAP 1310/34. Next base: position 32,811 of record CACKRE030005176.1, read on the forward strand.
CTACAGTACTCCGTCCCCTGGGAATGCTAAAGCCCGCATGATCACGAGCCGATCCTTTGTCGGCCATAAGCTCGTCCACTCTTGCACACAAGAAGGCCAAGCATGGCAAAAGAGCAAACCGCTTCTATCCGGCACGGTATCTACATACGGTATCATGAACGCACTTGGGGGAGCTATCTTGCCGCCATTCGGGCGTCGGTCGAAAACCATTCAGCTTCTATTTAGTTTTCGTAACCTTCAACCTTTCGACTGAGAGTTCTTAAACATTTGCAAACGAAGAAAGAAGATGAAGGACTGCCGGTGGTGTCCATTCCATCATTTCATATTCCGGCACGCTTCCAGTGAACTCAACATGAAACATGCAAGCCACGTCTCCTGTAAAGCAACCAAGGGCGGATTTGCTCCAATACCTAGCATCTGTTAATGCTCCCACATCGACTCTGTTCACACAAAAGCTGCATCTTGCTTTTGGGAATACTAATGTCGCGAAAAGATTCGCGTGCAACTGTGTAGGGCGGGATTGATCACGACTGTTTTCACCGTCTGTCAGTTTCGACCATGGAAGTGATTCTTCACATCAAGCAGCCCTGTTCTCAATCCAGCTGGACATTTATCTACAACGCTCCAAGCTCAAGACACGAAAGGTGGGATAATTTTGACCTTGGAAGTCATTTTTCCGTTGCGGTCGTGCTAATCTTGATGCACCACGTTAAATTGACCTGCATGGCTACCAGGGGAGTCCGCGTCAGTCAACCGGTACTTAGTATTGGAAGATACGAAGAGAGACGGCATGTTCTTTTATTAACTTCAAGACAACAACAAAGGCCACCGACGCTAGGAGAACCGTCTTGCAGCGCAGGAGCCATGGACATAAAAATCTGCCAGGTGTACGGAAAGCAGCACCAGACTAGAGACGGATTCTAGGCCAAGGCACGTATGCACACAGAAAGGCAAGCCCACGAAACGAGGGACGGCGGGGATCGCTGAAGTGTGCTTCGCACGACTCACACAACTACTCATACATAACCTAGCAGCAGTTACAGCAGTCGGACGGCATCATCACAACATGAACAGCGGCTAGCTGGCCGTTGCCATTATGTACGCAAGGCGGTTGTTGGCAGGGAGCAGCTCAACAACTAACGCTTACCACATATCTTGATGGGCGCCTCAAGCTCCAGGAGGATGGGCTGCTGCATGAAAATATCCCTCGCCTTGACGCAAAGCATCTTGATCTCCGTCTCCAGCAGCTGCACCTGCTTCCCTGGCCGTGCCCCTGTCCATTCACGTCAAGTCAAGTCAAGTCCAGCCCAGCCAAAGCGTCAACACGACAGAAACAAACGCACACAGAAACGCCAGACAAGAGTCAAGGATGGAAACGGAAGCAGGAGTCAACCAAAAGCAGCCAAGATTCCAAGCGAAGGCGAATGCATGCCTGCTCCTTGACAAAAATTGGGTTTCTGGGGGGAGGCGGGGGCACAATGGTGGTAATTATACGAGTACACGGAGCCCCTACAGTGGCGTTGTGGTGATTTGTGATATGCGCACATGGGTTGCGTGCGTGCTCTGAGCTACTGAGTGACGGGCTGCGAGTGACAGGCTGGTTGCTCTCGTACCAACTCTCGTGGAGATTCACCCAAGACTCAGCGAGCTTCACGCACGCACGTCTGTCTACACTTTTCGCCACGTTACTAGATTGACCATTCATATCCGCAGGAACCAGTCATCCAAAGTCAAGGGAAAAAGACAAACACATGTCATATCGATTTGCGAGTCGTGGCCATGCGGAGGAAGAGGCAAACGTAATCGCACCACACCCGCAAAGCCAAGACACACGCGAAGCCCAATGGCAGTACCGCAATATCTTGGCCCGCTGAAGTATTGGTCACTTTCTTTCAGTTAATGGTTCTCTCCGCCGCCTTCTTGCGGGCAGTTAGTCAGGTCAATCAATCACTTCGAAATCGCACGGCTAGATGGTGGAGGCGGAGCGTTGGGGGTCCCACCGTCTAACACACCGATGTATTACCCCACACAGCAACCCAGTATTTTGTCTACGGATCGTGGCCCTATCGCCAGAGAGGCAAGACCGCAGGGTTGCTGGTTTAGGAGATGAGACCGAGGGTTGAGAAACGGTGCAACGAAACAAAATAATTCAATACTAGTGAATGTATGGTACATACAACCGCACGCCCGACACCGAGCGACCGGATTACATCAGCCGAAATGGTTTGCACCTTCATGAATAGGCCGATCCAACACGGACAGGGCAGTAGAACACGTCTGTCTCCAACGGCACAAGGAAAAAAGGGATACGATAGAAGGGTCCCCCCGTGGTAAAGCAGGTTCGATCTCATTGCCATCTGATCTCAGCCCCTTTGCGTTCGCGGGCAAGGGTGGGTGGAGGGCTTCTTTCGGTGCCCCGGTAGGAACCCAGTGCATGCCAACACCCTACTGAGACATGGGAGCTTGACGAGGTGGCAGCAGCTGCAGCGGAGGGTTTTTGCAAGCCTGAGGCTGCCTCCAAGCATGGCCGCGGCTTCGTGGCGGTGGTGACACTTGGCTTCGTGGGTTGAGACCAGCGGCATACCGCTGAGGGTTCGTCTTGAATAAGGGTGACGCAGGGCGTTTAACGTGGACAGGGTTGTGAAGGTCTCGTCTCTGATCCGAAACTTAACGCCACATTTTTGTTTCATGTTTAAGGGGAAGCCTGCGCTGCCATTCATGCATTCTGTTGTTCTCGAACAACCCCGGACTGAAATTGTCAGGTAAAGGCGGCCTTGTCCTTCTATAGGCGAGCAACAGCGGGCGGGTCCCACGCGACGCTCTAGCCAAGATCCAAGGACTCCGAGGCAAACGCAGTTTCATCGGAGACAAACAGACAGACAGACAGGCCATCCGAAGTAAACGCACACGGGTTGGTCAGCAAGTTAAGTGCGCGAAGAGGCATGCTGCTGTCTTCAGGCTGATGGCTTGCAAAACACTCCTCCGACGACAGCCCGGACAAGCCTTCAGAACCAACAACCCGAGAAAGGGCGAGGGAGGACTTGTAGTGGTACAATGGCAGCCAGGATCGGTAGAAACAACAGCAGCAGCAGGAGCAGCAGGAGCAACGGCATGTGTGTCGGCGCCAGAGGCAAAAAGACGACAAGCCCCGCCTCGCCTGAAAGAACACGACGGCGCATCATGGCGGTTGACCATCCGCAAACGCAATGTCGACCCCTTGATCCGATGCGATGGACAGTCGCCATAGAAGCAATCTTGACGCAAACAGATCGTACGGCCTTGGCACAGAAGCAGCAGTTGTTGCAGACAGCAGCAGTTTGAGCGATACTCTCCAACCGCTCACATCCTCCCACTTCCACAAAATACAGCAGTCGGCGAAGGAGGACATTCTGGCGCGCACCTACAACTGCTAACTCGAAACGCCAAAAGATACATACAATGCCACAGCTGGCCGGCATTTTAGGAGAGTGGGGCTGTGCGTGTCCAGCCTCGAGGTGGAAGACACCACCAAGATTCCGCGCCTCTCCCGGCGTGGTAACGCACGCACACGTCAAACGCGTCACGCCTGCGTAACGATAGACTGTTGTTGGCTCGAAACACGTAAGCTGGTTGCTAGGCGTTAGGTCACCGCGTGCATGTATTTTGGTCGTGACGCGGAAAAGCGAGCTACTGAAACTGCCACGTTCAAACGGTCGCCGGGTGGCTGCTCAACTGGTTGCTTACTATAGTGACACCGAACACTTGGAACACATTATCTATTGCTTCGACTAACATACAGTACCCGACACAGGGAGGTTGTATCCTCTGAATCTCCACGCCTCCAGTCCACTCTATGCATACGAGCACCCTTCCGTGATTTATCAGCAGTACTCGTGAGGAACAACCGTTGGGGTTGCATTTCGCGTACCATGCTGCGGGGGACAAAGTACACTTGTTGCTGTCTGTATCCCTTCCCCAGTACAAATGAAAGCGTGAGCGAAAAATAATTATCTTGACCTGCTGAAAATGAGCCCCAATTGTGGAGGGGAAAGGAGGGCGCTACATACACGGCTGCCATGTCCATTCAAGTATCCCAAAGCTACCACAGCTGTTTTAGGACCCAGACGGTGTGAGTGCTGCTGTGTCCGTGCGGAAAAAAATACAAACTTGGTCGGGGAGTAGGGGGGGTCTGCTGCGTTCGTGTCAGGCGAGAGCAACCTGACATCGTGTCGTCATTCCTGGGCTCGAGGTTGCTATCCTACCACTGCCGCGGTGTCTTTTACACACAGAGGAAGAGAAAACAAAAGGCTATTCCATTGATTCCGTGCGTGGCTAGCTGCCGACGACGGGGGGGGGTGATCCGTTAAAAAGAACACCCAATGTTTCATCATTTGGGAAAACGGGCTGACAAAGCAGAGGGTATGTAAATAAATAGACGTACGAAGGCAACCGACTAAACACGTCGGCATCTACCACTTCAGTACGCCCACGTACAGCAGTTATTGCTTAATCCACCGAGACTTGCAAGACGAACATAAGCAGGTAGCATGTAAACCGTCTTCCGGCATTTGAGGAAGTTCTACCATGCCGGTACATGTCGTGTCGTGACTGGCAGAATTTCTCCCGGTCTCGTACAACAGCGTCCGTCCCAATATTGCCGATAAAATTTTCATCAAAAAGAAAAAAACGTTTAATGAGTGCGTAGACCAGAAAAAGGAAGACGTTGCTTTCAATTTGATCTTGACGACAGTAAACACGCTACCATGGACATTGTACACACACGATCTAGAAGCATGTCGTGCTTTCATTTCAGACGTTTCTATGGGTGCCAGAAGGAATTGTTGTGGTGCTCGTCCCGTCCCCGGGACAAATGACAAGAAAAAGATGAAATTATGGGAGTGCTTCTGTTTGTTGCGGACACCCGAACAGCGCTACTCCTATTGCCCTGACATGCGTGTGATGGCAGGGGCAAAACGGCATCAGGATAAGTGTATTTAAGAAATCATTGACGTGCATGTCTCAGATAGGAGACGAGCGAGAGAGAAGACGGGGGCACCCACACACACGCCGTTTCCTTTTCCATGAAAACGAACCACGTTCGTTCTTTTTCCATCACAAACTAACCCCCCACGTGTTTCGGGCAAAATACACGGCGTGTATGCCTACTGATGTACGCCTTTCTCTCCTTCACGACCGAACAAGGCTTGCCAAGCTTGTCCCCAACGCCTGACCAAAGACCTGCCAGTCTCGAGAAGGCTCAGGGTGCCCTCCATCCACACCGCCCGCGAGGTTTCTCAGACCCGACCAAACTTTCTTCAAATTTGCTTTTGCGATTATGACACACGCTTTTTATATCATCCCTTTCGAATGCTTGGACCAGAGACCGAGCGGGTCGTTACAATTAATTATGTGTTGTCCGGTGAACGAGATTGACGGAAGGAGCGGCCATCAAGAGCTCTCTCCCGCGTACCTAGCACACGCGTCTCTTCTGGCTAACATGGCTTTTCGGCACCAACCTACAAACTTGCCGAGCTGCATGGCTGCTTGCTGCCCGGCGGATGTGGTGGTGTTCCGTCTCGTTTTCGAGTGATGTGTGGTTGTTTTTTCCAGCAGGCGAAACAAACGACAACCAAGACGAGAAAGGATGACAGAGAGAGATGGAGACAAAGAAACGTAGAGCACCGGAGTAAAGCCAGAAGGGAGCGTGGGTGGGCGTGCCACGCTGGCACAGCCGGGAAACCGCCCGCACGCACCGTCGCCAGCTTACCTCGTGATGGCATCCTTTGTCACCAGCCATCACGCGGCCGGGGGGGGGAAGAGGTCTGATATTCTTGGTCTCCCGAAAAATGAGCAGCACCTGCTGGCTGGTCCAGCCATCACCATCACCACGAGCCCAAAGGAAAGCACGGAGAGGCAAGCACCACCAACGCACCACACCACACCCCAGCGGCCAACTCACCTCGCACAGAAAGCAACCTCTCGATCACATCGTCCACAGAATCCCGGTCCCCGTTTGCGCTCGGTGCGCCCTCCCCTATGGGCCCGGCGCCTTCTCCCCCCTGTGCGCCAGACATTTGTGCTGCTAGCGCCTCGTTAAAAGAAGCCGCAGCTTTGGGCTAAGACCTCCTACCCTGCCTTGCCCCGCTCTCCCGGTGGTCCCTGCCGTCCGATCTCTGCCCAGTGCCGGGCCTGCAGCGTGTGTCTCTGTGTTTGGTGGCGATTTTTGAAATGTTCCCTGCTGCTTGCGTCCTCTCTTTTCTCTCTTTGCCCCTCCCCTATTTCTCTTTCAGAGAGCGCTCTGTCCTCCGAGAGAAACACGCCGAATATCGGAATCCTGTGCCCTGCTTGGCTCTCCCGTCCTCGGGACCGCGCGGCGAGACTTTGCAAGGCGTACCCTCTTCTCCCTGGTAAACTCCTCGCTTCGCTTCGTCGCTGCTTGCTTGCGCGATGTAGTATAGCGTGTGCCTTGCTGAACGGTCTTACCCTCACAACGCCCCCACACCTCTGGGATAAAAAATAAATAGGGAGTCCTATAAAAAAGGAACAGGACGTACGCGAGCAACCTTGGAACGCGGAATTTACGATGACCTTCTCCGTTGTATCACAGTCATTTACATCAGTATACACGGGTGGCGACTCGGTGTCTCAATCTGAAGAGCTTCATGTACATTACTGCTGTGTCCGGGCGCTTGTACTAGGCTCCTGTGGTTTATATTTGTGTTTTCGCAACATTTCTGTCGATCGATGTTCTCTTGCATTGTATGTAGCAAGTCAAGATAGTAAGAGAACAACAAGTAGTTTTAGTTTTTGTCTACAGCATTTATTTAGTCTACTACTGCTGCTGTGGTTACTGCTGTAGGCTACGTACTGCTGTAGTTGTAGGCCAGGGACGACGTCGGCATGGCGGCACATTTCGACCACTGTACGTCAAACTGCCCAGCAGCTGTTTCGTGTGTGACGTGCACTGCTGTGTATGTGTGTTTTGTCGTGGACTCGGTGACGTTCTTCGCCAAGTCCACAGCTAATTTTTTACTTTATTTAATAATATGCGGACTACGAGCGTACGCTCGACGTCGGTCCTTTCCTCGCTGGTGGAATACTTGCTTGTATTTTGTCATGTCGACGGAGACAGTCTGCAGAAAATAGCTATACAGTTGGCGCCCGCAGTTAAGAAACGCTTATTTCAGGTCCAGCCTCGAATTCTCAATATGGGCTATAAACTCAGCGTACATACGTCGTTCAGTTTCTTATTCCAAGTTTCTTATTTTTTCGTGCAGCCAAGTAAGTCCTGCTGAATTATAATTTTAGGAGAAACGAATATACACACAGAAAGACTACCCGTTCGAGGTATAACTACACTCGAAGGGGATGTGTTGAAGTCTTTACAGTGAGTAGAGGAAAACCAGCTGGGTACTTGACTTATTTCGAGTTTGTTTAAGCCTATACACTGATGATTTATATCAGTGATACCAGTTGGTGCTTGGCACAAAAACATCTGCGTAGGTGGTACATTTATATGTGGCCTGCACAGGGAACACGGCGCAATATGTCATGTTGACAGTAGTAGTTGCTGGTTTAATTTAGAAAAATACATATATTAGGAAAAACAAATATGCACACAGAAAGACTACCCGTTGAACACATAAAAGCTCCCTGTTCGAGCGAAAATCATAGTCGTTCGAGGGGGGCTTTTTACAGCAGTATTTAGGAAAAACAAGTATACGTGCAGAAAGGCTATACAGCAGTATGAATTTCTTGAATCGGCAACTTCTTATTTCTCTGCTTGCATACTACACAACGTTCCAAATATACAAATGATTTGCACTGCTTTCCTCGACCCCCGTGCTCAACCCCGATTCTCACTACCAACGGCTGCACGTAAGGCCACCAGAAGCGAAATGTATCCAGCGGCAACGTCTCGCTATCACTCCAACGTTCTGTACCCCCTTCATGAGTGAGGGCTGAAACTAAACAAAGAGACTAGTCTAATGCGTAAACACCGCATGATGCCTCACCCGCACGCTAACGTGCCAACAACGAAAACTACCCCGTCATTATGTTGCAAGCTCCGTGAGGCGAACATTGGGGGTTGTCACCCTTTTGCGCCTCTCGCTCCCTTCCTTTGGGTCTACCTCTACGAGAACCCACGCCCCAATTGCGGCGTCTTCATCCGTGCTGCACGACTCCATCCAACGGCATCTTCATGCTACGCGTGCTTTCGTCACAGTGCAGGATGACGCGGTAGTCGTACTCTTGCCGCGAAGCGGGGTGAGGTCTGCGACTAATTACCCGAACCAACCCAACCCGAGTTTCACGAGAACTAANCACGACTCCATCCAACGGCATCTTCATGCTACGCGTGCTTTCGTCACAGTGCAGGATGACGCGGTAGTCGTACTCTTGCCGCGAAGCGGGGTGAGGTCTGCGACTAATTACCCGAACCAACCCAACCCGAGTTTCACGAGAACTAATCATAATGCACTATGGGAGGGGGGGGGTCGGGGGAGAGGGGGAAAGAGCGAGAGAGAAGAGCTGTCTGTGTGTGGGGTTTGTTTCTTATTATTTTATTTGCCCTCTGACAATTGCACATGAATGTAGACATACATAAAAAGTCGATCGTAAAGACCGTCATGCCAAGCCAAATTAACTCGATGCCCAATAGCTAGGAATGTTTGCCTGGAAGTCAACAAAACTTTGGTCGAAACACTACATACAGCTGAACTCTAGGCACGAACCTTAGATGGAGAAAAACGAACAAAACCCCAACCTCATCCACCCGAAATCAAACAAAACTCGGCCCCGTCTTCCCTGGTACCCCTGACACCGTATTGAACAGAAATCCGCTTTCCACCGAAGTGGTTAGGTTAAAGCTGTCGCACGCATATTTCGGCGCGCAAAAGTCTGTGCGNAAAAAAAACATCATCCACCCGAAATCAAACAAAACTCGGCCCCGTCTTCCCTGGTACCCCTGACACCGTATCGAACAGAAATCCGCTTTCCACCGAAGTGGTTAGGTTAAAGCTGTCGCACGCATATTTCGGCGCGCAAAAGTCTGTGCGGCATTGCTGATCGATATTGCCACCGGTCACACCAAGAGAGAAACATCCGCCGTCTTGCTCTTTCTGAGGCAACCCCCATTCAAGCCCATGTTCCCCCAGACCCCCGACACTGCCACCCCCTGTTCCTACTTCCTCGCCACCTGCAACCACAAGGGCCAGGCCCTCCCCCCTTAGCACTCCAGACACCGTATCGAACAGAAATCCGCTTTCCACCGAAGTGCTTAGGTTAAAGCTGTCGCACCCATATTTCGGCGCACANTATTGCCACCGGTCACACCAAGAGAGAAACATCCGCCGTCTTGCTCTTTCTGAGGCAACCCCCATTCAAGCCCATGTTCCCCCAGACCCCCGACACTGCCACCCCCTGTTCCTACTTCCTCGCCACCTGCAACCACAAGGGCCAGGCCCTCCCCCCTTAGCACTCCAGACACCGTATCGAACAGAAATCCGCTTTCCACCGAAGTGCTTAGGTTAAAGCTGTCGCACGCATATATATTTCGGCGCGCAAAAGTCTGTGCGGCATTGCTGATCGATATTGCCACCGGTCACACCGAGAAGAGAGAAACAAACATGTTTCTTATTCGACACACTCCCCCGTAAACCCTCGTTTCTTATGTAGTAGTAGGGCAGCGGTCGCCGCTGTGTTTCTTATTGAGACATTTATTTTTGTGTGACCCAGATTGAGCTATCTATGTTTCTCATTAACCCTATGTTCTTGTTTTTCGTGAAAAAGTGAGCCTCAATTTCTTCACAAAATATTTCTCAACTGCGGGCGCCAACTGTACACACCAAATCATGTTGCATAGACTAGTTGTAATCAACTAATAACTAATTGGACCACAGTAAGTAGTTCTCGCGCTATTTCATTAGTAATTCTGTAGTACTGCGGTTGTATCTAGTGTAGTCTAGTCCAGAGGACTAAAAATAGAAAGAGGTCATCGTACAAGACATCACATACATACATACATACTTCATACATACATGGTACATACATGCACGCACGCAGCCTGTCACACGACTTCGAATCACCATAATCAGCACCCCCCCCACCGAAGCGAGACCTAGTGATCGATGGTGAGCATATTTTTTTGCATCCATCCATCCTTTTACGTGTGTGTGTGTGTGTGTGTGTTTTTTTATTATTAGCATCGACCGCGCTAACCGGCTGACCAATGAAAAGACGTCAGTCTTAGTGCGGTTGAAAACACAAAACACTTCTATCTACCATGAACTGGGACCCCGTGAGGGGGCAGCATGGGGTAGGCTAAGCTATATCCTTCGGATAAAAAACAGAAACAGCAGCAACAGAAGAAAACTGCACCCGTCTACCAAGGCTATTACCTAGTACTCGAGTTCGTTTAGGCGTACGTTCACCAGTAGTATCCTCCTTGTTTTCGCTACCATCATTCTGATCCTCACGACAAGAAGAATCTCTGGGCAGTTCTTCCCTAGCCCTACGTTTCTTGTTGTTGTGGGGAAGGTCATCTGGCTCAAACCCGTTGCTCTCTTCCGCTCCTCCATGTTTTCCTGCTCCATCGTCGTGTTCATCCTCCTTTCTTCCCTTTCCCTTTCCTTCGTCTTCGTCACTCCCAAAATAATTACCCTCACTACTATCGTTGTCACAGAGATCCCAACCGATTGGCCCTGGAAGTTGGTCGATCAGTTGCCCATGACGTTTGAACACATCGCGAGTTCGCATCGACAGAAAACGAGCTAGCTCGAAGGTAAACCGTGTGTGTGTGTGTGTGTGTGTGTGTGCGAATAACATTGAATACTACTGTGTGTATTTTTCGTCCTATTTATTATGGCGACATTCCCCCCATTTTTCGTGGTGAGACGTACGTACGTGTAGTATAAGCTGGGCCAGGCGAAAAGCTCACTTTCGTTCGTTCGAGTCTCATTCTGNCTCCATGTTTTCCTGCTCCATCGTCGTGTTCATCCTCCTTTCTTCCCTTTCCCTTTCCTTCGTCTTCGTCACTCCCAAAAGAATTACNTGGCTCAAACCCGTTGCTCTCTTCCGCTCCTCCATGTTTTCCTGCTCCATCGTCGTGTTCATCCTCCTTTCTTCCCTTTCCCTTTCCTTCGTCTTCGTCACTCCCAAAATAATTACCCTCACTACTATCGTTGTCACAGAGATCCCAACCGATTGGCCCTGGAAGTTGGTCGATCAGTTGCCCATGACGTTTGAACACATCGCGAGTTCGCATCGACAGAAAACGAGCTAGCTCGAAGGTAAACCGTGTGTGTGTGTGTGTGTGTGTGTGTGCGAATAACATTGAATACTACTGTGTGTATTTTTCGTCCTATTTATTATGGCGACATTCCCCCCATTTTTCGTGGTGAGACGTACGTACGTGTAGTATAAGCTGGGCCAGGCGAAAAGCTCACTTTCGTTCGTTCGAGTCTCATTCTGTCGTTTCCACGAATGAATTTGGGCTTGCAATTTTTTGGCTGCTCTCATATGAGACAGTATGGGAAGCGCAGGTGCCAGAATTGTTCGAATCTGAGTTGATTAAGGTAGTACTAAACCATCAGTTGGCGGCGCAGGGGGGGATACTTCCGGTAATACTGAAATCAACATAAAATAATAAAAAAAGTTACACCGAATAATAAGCTGAAACAAACTTGGTGTGCACTTACCTGGGAGCAGTGCGAGAAAAATGATGATTTTGTTACAAGGCTCAAATCATCTTCTACCAAGAGATATGGCCTCGTCGTACAGAATCCGACACAACACACAAGATAGCCAAGGAAATGTGAGGTTATCGCAATTACATCACGACTTTTACGAGTTGGAATCTGAAGTTTTGACATGTGGTCGGTATTAGTACATGCAAGACCTTGATTGACTGGAAGCACCCTTTTTATTTTTAGCCCCCCTATCTAACAAAAAAAGGATCACCATTTGTCCTATTATAATAGGGCTCTACCTCGTGAAAAAGAAAAGGTGCTTTTAGTCATGGTCTTGGTTGTACTAATGAATACCGACCACATGTATGTCAAAATTGCAGGTTCCAATTCGTAGAAATCGTAGTGTAACTCGTTATCAACCATTTGCATGCAACTTGGCTGGCCCAGCTTGTACTACACTTTTCAGCGTATGTATGTAGAGTAAGTACTACACTTACTTTTCGGTGTAGTTTTTCGTACAATCACAACCATCCAGGGTCACACAGACAGGAGGAGGAGGGGGTAAACACCAGGGCTATATTCTTCTGTTTAATTCTTCGAGTCTATTTCTTTTCATGCCCCCCACCTTCCTCCTGCGGTGCGTGCTGAATTTATATTTTTATCGCGAGAAGGGTCCAGCCGTCCCTTTCCCTCGTCAACAACGGTGCTAACAACGTCGAAGTTTGGTACTACTCACGAGAGAGAGCTTTTTCTAGCCATATTTCGCTTTCTTCACCCGCAAATTTCGTAATTTTTTCACCCCATCCATCCATCAAGGGGATTCGAACTCACGACCTCTGCGACTAACTAAATAGCGGTTTTCGAGGATACCACTAGACGACCACCGGGCGGGCGACCGGTACAATAATACTGCTACCTATATCAAGTACCCCACGTACGTAAGTGAGCCTCCCTATCTATGCATCCCACCCTCCACCGCTCGCTGTGGTCTCGTTAGAGAGAGGTGGTCTTCTATCCCCTGAGCGCATCATCCCCTATTATTTATTTAGAACAAATCAATACTTCCTCTGTATCATAAGTTAGGGTACCTAAATTTGTACGGGCCCTTAACCGTGTCCGATCTGTTTTCCGATTTTTTTGTTGAAATCTTCGGAGTTTTTTAAGCAAGAAACATTTATTTTTATTTTTATGCATGCGCCACCCCGCGTGCATGAGCGGCCGAGAAAAAACCAGTCGGCCTGAAAAAGGCCGTATTTTGCATGTATCCTGCCCCCTCCGACCAGGCGGGGGGGGCGGGGCAATGACAAAAACAAGGTAAAAATACCAAGAATTATCCCTGACCCTAGACCTAGCCCCCCCTCTACTCAACGATCCATGATGCGTCCCCCGTACTAAAAACAGCATTATAGTGGCCCCACACTGAAAACAAGACACTTGGGGTGACCACACTAAAAACAAGACACTTGCGGGGCAAAGCAAGCAACAGTAGGGCCCTCATCCAACCCCCCCCTCTACTCAACGATCCATGTCGCGCCCCCTATACTAAAAGCAGTATAGTAGTGAACCACACTAAAACCAAGACACTTGGGGGGCACACTAAAATCAAGACACTTGCGGGACAAAAAGAAGGGTTGGTTGGGGAAAAAATAGAAAAAGTCGACAATTCCTACCGCCATGGCATAGCGCCTACCAACCGATAATTCGGTGCCCCTTTTGCGAGGTGGTGTGCTGGGGGGCGATTCCATCGCTAGAGTGAGTAGTGGGCCGGTAGGGTACTAATATTATTAGATGGTTTTGAGAATTTTGTCGAGAATTCTCAAAAAAAATCTCAAAATATTTTCCCAAAAATATTCCCAAAACAGGCCAAAATAGGGTATATTTTGACCAATATTAGGTACATAAATAGATGTTCGTTTTTTTTTTTCTTTTTTTCTATCGCTTCGTCTTTGTTATATCTTTCGTACAAACCCGACTATGCTACCATCATTAACACGGTTGCACCGAGACAATCTATTGCATTTAGGTACCCTAACTTATGATACAGAGGAAGTATATATTTTGTGTCTTGTTGCATGATGATGACGACGTACATAATGAATGGATGCTGTTTAGACTGGACTACAATACGTACGCGTGCGGGCCGCTCCTCGTCGGACAAAATGAAAAAAATAAAACTATCATCATCGCCGTCCCACGGACGGGTGGGTGGTTTGTTTGGTGAACTGGGTCGCCCACCACAAAAAAAAAGCAAAAATATAGACCAGGAAACGTTTCATCCATCCATCCATGTGAAAATCAAACGGCATGACATCATACGCCAACGAAAAACAAACGAGCATTCTTGGTAATAAATTGAAAGACGTCGTTGTCAGTCAACTTCCACGTGGAACAACAAACACGAACGAGAAGAGAGATTAAAAACACTTCTTGAAGCTGCTTGCTTGTTCCTCATGTAACTTATCGCTTACAACAAGTTCTAGTCCTCCTTCGAAAGGACCAACAAGACCGCGTCATCATCGTTTTGTGCAATGTGCTTGTACTACTACTGTAGCATATATCTATAATAGTCTATATTGTTGAAAGCAAGCCGACGAATATATCATCGTCGGCGTTGCTAGTCCCAAGCTGGCATTTTTTTTTGTGCTCATTGCTTCAGGCTTGAAAAGGGAAGCGGGGGGGAGGCCTCGCTGCGTCGTGGAAGTGAAGTTAAGCTACTTAACAGACGATGACTCTCTATGCGCCAGGAAGCACAAGCGAAGGAGGCTGCCCCTGCCTGTGTCTGTGTCGACGTGAGTAGGGGTGGGTTTGAGGTATCCACAGATTAACGACAGGATGTTTATAGATCAATGCCAGGATAATTCAACCAAAAATGAACGTCAGCACGAAGAGACAAGATCATTAGAAGAACAGAGAAATAATCCGCTCATCGGTTCCTCGTTCCTGGGCAGCAAACGCTGGATGCCAAAGCAACAAGAACGTGTCGTGGGGCCATGTCGACCACACAGAGAACGTCCAGCTCTGTGCCGAGGTCGGGAATTTCAAAACAGCATCTCGAAGGAAGCGTGGTCAGCAAGCAAGGCTTGGTGCAGGACAGCGAAAGAAGAAGACGACTCCATAGAAAGGGGACCCCGGCCGACAAATCAACCAATCTGGTTGATCTGATGTAACGCAGATCCCTCTTGTCGACGGAGAAACTGGTTATCGCCCCACAGGAAGCGATAGCTGCTCAAACGACTGTGAGAGTCTTGAAATCGTCTCAGCTACACAGAACTGCTGGTAGTTCTCGGAGGTTCGCAGTGTGGCCTGAGATCGGCCTTTCAGACTCGGTTCGGGCAAGGGGTGGGTTATCCTTATGAAAATTACACAAAGAAAAAAAGGCTCTTGATCGACTGAGACACAAGCTCTACCGAGCCTGGGAATTTTCAAAATATACACACTAATCGAGGTTCATTGATTAATTAAGGTCGCATGCCTCTTTCGGCGTAACTTAGAGGCTACGCTGTACCCACGTTTCCATTCTCTCCGCCACACGGCTGGCTGTTGAGAGACATCAGCCGCGTAGCCTTCAAACACGGGCAGCAATGACAGTTTCATCCCATGGGGAAACGAAATCAACTGCCGCCATCATCTGGGCAGTGCACGCGAACTTTGCGCCGGGCATCAATAGAAGAGCACTCTGGTCAACGCACTTGAGGACGTGGAAACGTAGCCGGCTCAAAGGAAAGGGAAGCATGCAAGAAACCGCACACGCGCCACAGTTCCCAGTCCCCATCACATACATGATGACGGGATAGACAAAACCAGTGCGCCTGCAAAAGAAGCTGAAGTTGTGTCGAATCCCGCCTGGTGTTCGCCGGCACCTACCTCGTCCATTCATGTTCTACAGCAGCTCGCACTGAATGGTAGACCAAACACGAGTATCGCGATCTAAAGTTCTACAGTAAGCACGACTGACTGGCAATCGCTTCGACGGAAACCGTCCGGTAGCATGGTAGGCTAGGGACCAGAAGCACCAGCCTGCTGGCGCCTGTCCCCGCCACCGTTCAATTTACTAACCCTTTGCCCTTTCTTGTTTCCGGCGCTTTCGCCGCAGAGTAAGCACCTAAAAACAAAACTTAGCGCGGTTGCTGCCCCGGTACAGCCTTCAATAGGCTAACACGACGCAGCAATGTTTATGTACAGCGACTGACAAGCCAAATACCGAAGGTATTGTACAAAAATCTGCTGGTTGTTTTCTTACTTTTGCGTGTGTGAATGAAGACATGCCCCGCAGAGGGGGGCGCACGAAAGACAAGGGAGATGACCTCTATCACCACTCAATCAAAACCAGACCAACAACGCTTGCTGGAGGGCATCTAATACAACATCTCTCGAAGCGTCGCCATGCTGAGAGGCCAGCAACCAAGTATAAAAAACGCCAAAAGGTTCTGGGGAGAAGCACAGCAGTTTACTTGTGTGTCCGGATCGGTCTCGCGGTCGCAGCATACCGAAGACAAGAATAGAAGAGGAGACTTTTTCTGTTCTTCTCATGGAAACCCTCTCCTTCTCTCCTCCCTCCCTGCTGACTACAGGCTCCGCGCGCCAGCGCCAACAACATCATCTTCACGACAACAGCAACCAGTACCGCAAATGATGGGAAACAAACAAACAAACAATATGCACGTATCTGCCGGGTGGGGGGAGGGGGGGGTGGCGGCGGCAGGCTAAGCACAAAAACATCTCCCGGCCGCGGCCGCCACTCTTCGATTGAAAGCGTCATCTATAATAGACGACATGAAACCTCTCTGTACAAGTGTATGGGGGTGTGTGCCCCCCGACCTCCCACCCAATCCTATACCGTTATGCCCCCCCCCCCCCCCCCCCCCCCCCCCCCCCCCCCCCCCCCCCCCCCCCCCCCCCCCCCCCCCCCCNGCCTCCACAACCGAACCCATGCGAAAACTTACGACAACAACAACACAACGTTGCGCCACAGCTGTTGCCGCGATTAAAAAAGGTGGAACTGAGACCGGCAATGCGGTGCAAGTTAACGGGCCACACCATGATGCGGTGCAACTCGTCGTCCGGCTACACCGTTACACACACGGCATTTAACGCGCACGCCCTAATGACTACCGCAAAAACTGCGATGTGCACACCTTCTGAAAACACAGCAGCAGGAGCAGCAAGCAGCTCACGACCCAAGAGCCTCCGGCGTCAACAAAAAATATAACTGACTCAACCTACGGCTCCATCGAGAGCTGTACGCACCCACCCACCGACCATTGATCGATCCAACACCGACCGGCTATGGCGGGGACACAATGAGGGATAGGGCTACATGGCTATGGCGCGCCTTCTTCGGCCCGCCGGTTGGAACCGCTGCTGCTGCTGCTGCCGCCGCTGCCGCCGCCAACACCGCCGCCGCTGCTTCCTCCCCCGTTGCTGTTGCTGCTGCTACTGCCGGCGGGATTTGGCGCCTTCTCGTGTGGCTTGGCTAGGCTGAGGAGCTCCGTGATCATCGACGTTGGGTCTTTCGGGTTACACCACACCGAGTTGACCCCCTCGCTCAGTGCTATGTTCACCTGTTGTTTCCGTTTTTGTCATTGTTGTTGTTGTTAGCGCATGCTTAAGTTTTTCCAGTTTACAGTCGCGGCGACGTGGTGAAAAAATGGGACAAACTTCAAGGACAATAATAACTGACGTACACACAAAGATAGACCGCCTGCTTCCTGAAACCACTGCGACTACCAACACTGCTACTACGATGAATTAAGGATGAAAAGTGCGGTTTCTGCCCCTTCAGCTTCGCCACGGTTGAAGGTTTTGTAAAATTCCGACCACCAGAAGCCCCGGCACCTCCCTTATCTTGGTCCGAAAACAAGGTACACATACCGACGGTGGGGTGTATGGATGAACGGGGCATATCACGATGGCTACCATCGAGGCATCGAGACCGAGGTAAGTCCATCTTTAATGCTAGAAAGCCATGGATGGGAGGATGGGGTTTTTGCACCCGAGCGGAGGGTGTGGTGTGTCCAGCAGGCGGGCAACTTCTGTTACCTAAATCTTGTTCATACGGAAGGAAATGCCGCTGCAACACCGTCGGTGTAGGACAACAACAAACATTTACTTATTCAGAGAGAGTACTTGGCAGCCTTGCTACATCTACCCACCAAAAACTAGAAAACTGAAACGCGGCTTCAAATCGGTGTTTTTTAGCCATTAACAGTAGCTTTAGCCGCAACACGGGGAGCACCACACCCCCGAGAAACGCAACGCCGCGGTCGAACCTACCAACAAGTCATTGCTTCCGTGCGGGAAAAGGACTTTTCTAGACTCTTTTACGTTTGCGCCACGTCTCATCGCGCGATTAACTTGGTCGACCCAAGCGTAGCTTCTCGGCTGATCCATCTCTGGTACCTTTTGGATGCGTCTGATCTTGCCTTTGATTTGACTTGAAGCAGCTATTGTTCTGAGGTGACCCGAGCGAGTTTTGAGTGGTGATGCATTCGCATACTTCTTCACCGATTCGATGCATCATCTCCCGCCCTTCCGAGAATATACGGTATACGTACAACCACAAGACAGGCTGACAACCTCTTCAAGGCAGTGCACCCATCCAAACAATGGGTCGACGTTGTTGCTTCTGTTTTGAAACATGTACTTGTATATATGAACTAGGCTAGGCTGGGAGTGGTTAGTCTTACGTTGTTGACGTCGTCGTCGACAAGGAGCGTGCTCGCGCGTGTGATGCTGGCCGCGTGGGTCTGCGTAAGTTCTTCCGCCGCCGAAGCCATGTGAGACTGACAGAGGCGGACAGCGGCGGACACAGGCACGCACACACGTGTTTAGGCGACGACCGGCATTCATCAGTACCGGCTGTGGCGTGTTTTTATCACCAAGCTCTTGTCAAACGACAACAAAAAGGGGCCGACGTCCACGAGTAGGTCGAGGCAAGTCGCGATTTGGTGGCTCTCTCTTGGTCCCGCCGGAACGGCAACCAAATGAGATAAATGCGACATGACATGGCTTGGCTTGACTTGATGCCCGGGGCAAGAGTCGCAGGGCTGAACGGACACCACGGGAAACGCAAAACACGACCAAATGGCGCCAGAAAAACGCTCAAAAACAGGGCGCGAGCAGAGAAATACTTCGTATGGAATATGCATGCATCCATTCCTCCCGCAGCAAGCAGATACCATGGAACATTACCATACAGGGACCAACGCTTCCCGGCGAGAGCCAGGGGCGGTGGCGGACATTCCACACCGCAACAACGTTCAGAGGAAGGTGTTTTTTTCTATTAGGAAAAATAAATACTGACACAGAAATACTACCCCTTCGAGATAAAACCACAGTCGAACGGGATGTGTTGGAGTCTTTTCAACGAGTGGAGGAAAACCGGCTGGGTACAATGTTTGACGGCACAACGTCTAGTTACAGCCAAGGTTGGAGGTACTATGCAAACATCTCTCATTATCTTCTCTCGCGCGGGATTGTTGCGTCATCTGCCTGCCGCACCTGTTTCCCATCGGTGGCACCGCGCCCTTCGTACTCCCAGCTGAAGTCGTCACCGCGAATGGGAATCTAAAACAGACAGGCGTCGATCGCATCGTTAAACGGCGGGTGGTGTACGAAGAGCTATCAGGTCGCATGACTCGTGCAGGGAGTAACTCCAAGCACACGGACTGCACTATGTGATCTTCCGACAGACGCCGGTATCGGTGGCTGTTCGGTCTTTCGACTTCAAGCAGGCGGGTCATATCGCCACCCACGCTACAGAACAGCAACAACGTGTTCCAAAAGCGTTGTACTAAAACCACGACGACTATCGTAAAGCACTCTCGTTTACCTGCACCAGTAGCAAAAAGCAAAAGACGCCCACAAAAGACGAAACGCTTGCTTCTACCGTACGCAGAACCTCACGGAGAGCCTCAGCGCATGGTAGAAGACTTGGTAAAATACTTGAACCGTATTCTTGCATGTCGCTACTATGCTGACCCCCCTTTACAAAGGCTCAATCGAAAACATCGCCTGGGGTCGAATAGCCAGTCCAAAGCACAACCGATGCATATTAATAGAAGCTAAGCTGTCAACACAGGAGGTGTACCGTAATAGCTACCCAGGTGTCGACATCTAGCTTCCGACAACGAGTAGAACCTCCCCGCCCCGTATCACCTGGCTTGCCACGTGCGGGAACGCAACCTTCAGCACGCTGCTGATCATGGAAACCTGAGGAGAAAAAGTCACCACACCGACATGTATCCCTGTCCAAAGGGGGGGCGGGGGGGGGGGGGGGGGGGGGAGCTGATCCTGCAGCCACTCCGTCTGGGGGGGCGNGGGGGGGGGGGGGGGGGGGGGGGGGGGGGGGGGGGGGGGGGGGGGGGGGGGGGGGGCGTGAAGATATGAGGACATCACACGTATATTTTCTTCCGAGCGGGTCTCGTCACATGAGCAAAAGCCAAACTGGACCATGTATAGATAGACTTTTGCGTGCCTCTAACATCATGTACTACTGTACAGCCATGGCACCCACGAGTACATGCCACTACAATGTACCCATTAATTGAGGGTGCACGCGTGTCGTGTATCGCGGAAGTACTTGCTACACGGTGCACATGGGCCGCCTTGGAGTTAGCTGAGCAGGACCCCACCAGTTATCTTCTCCAACTCAACCCAAAGGTATGCGGCACTAAGGTCGCACTCAAACGAAAGAACGACGGCCCAAAGGATATTGTATACTGCTGCCATTTTCTACTGTAGGCGATGTCGCTCGCGTCGTCGCCGGGTGGGCGTCTCTCTCGCGCGCTACCTTGCGGATGTTTCGCGCCGCATGCGTATCGAGCAAGTCGGTAGCCGGTAACCGCTGCAGCTATGAAACAATTCGCAGCATCCGGGGAAAGAAGCGACAAAGACGGACTGCCGCCTGACTTAATCCCAGGTCCAGTGCGCCTGATGTGTGGCGAGACTGGGGCATCACAAAATATGTACGCGCTCGCGACATGAACCACGCTTTGGGCGTGGGAACAAGACACATGCATAGGCCATGCACGATGCTCTCCTTGACGCCGCAACGCGTTGCGAACCTTCCCGCACGGATCAAGCGCTGCTCGCGGCGTGGATCAAAGATCATTCCTCTCGTGAATCTCGTAGATAGCTTTCCTTTCCGAATACTGAAATCATCATGACACCACCTAAACCTTCCGGCATTCCCGTGGTACATCCCGCAAAAGATCAAGGTATGCGAATTTGTACCCGTATTTTTCTACCAGACAACACCATGACTGCACCAAGACATTTCTTCCACTTCCGTCGTCACCTTTGGCAACCGCGATAGGTATCAGGGCCTGGAAAAACGGCCTGATCCTTTGGGTGAGCTGTTCCGGAGTGCCGGGCCACCTCCCTGACGTGTGTATGTTCAAGATAGTGAGGTCGAAGTCAAGCGCCAGGAAGTTTACCTGCGGCGATCGATCAACGCAAAGCAGCACAATCAGCGACCAAACTACTACAATAGTAGAACTACGATGTGAAGCAGACAGTAGGACTTCGACCAAACTACTACAACGGTAGGACTACGATGTGAAGCAGACAGCAGTAAAAACGACATATAGATAATTAGCTTGAAGAACGAAAGCAAAAGCTGCAGCTAAAACGGTGACGGCGAAGCGGCCCAGCCGGGCACCTAGGACAGCACTACGCACGGATCAAGACAACAAGGCAACATAGACGAGAGGGGGAGGGGGTCGTTCAACGAGCTTTTGCCTTCCTTCGTTCCTCTAGTGACTGACTGACTGACTACCTGTAGAGCAATCACGAGTCGTGCATTAGAAAAAAAAACGGCTGCGCTCTCTACCACATGTACCATTTTGATTGGCGAAACCCTTTCTCGAGCTGTGCGGACTCGACTCAACGACAGATTTCGGCATCAGCGTTGGCATCTGCATCAGCGGGTGCGGTATGGCGCCATGCTACGGGCGTTTGGTGCACTAAATATTACTGCTGCTGCTCGATCGGGATACTTGAGGAGCCACGGACGGGCGACGAGGTCTTGGCACACACGCACCACGGGTGAGGGTCATAATCGGTCGTTGCGACCTTCAACAGCAACACGCACACACAAGCATCACAAGCATCAGAAGCATCACAAAAAAAAAACTCAAGCGGGACGGAAGCGGGGAAGAAGCGGTGAAGAGGGGACGTTCAACCCAGCCAGCCACGTAAGTCTCTCACGGGAAAACGAGTACCTCAGATTCCCGACTACCTCACAAACCCGAGTTTGGCAGTTGAGACCAGGCCGGTGCCATTCGAAACGCGATCTAAGGTCCGCAAACCGCATCACGACGGAACATCCGAAACGACACCAATTGTAGTAAGCCTACGATGACATAAGCCAAGAATGGGAAGAGAACTTTACACGCCAGCTAGCTCTGTTGAGGTGGGGTCCTCATCCAGAGTGTTTAGTTTCGGGATGGCCGGTCAGAGTTGACTTCCCCAGCAGGCGGGCCCAATGGAACCTTTTCAACACCATTGGCGATAACATGAACAGTTCGGTGGAAAAACATCGTATTGGGGGGGGTACAGCCTGACGCCACTACCTTACTACTTCCCCTCACACGGCAGAACAGCGCTTGAGAAAGAACCATCATATCAAGCCCGGGTGTGAATGAACGAACACCATGACGTATCACTGAGGTGGAAAAATAACACTTTCTTTCTTACGATTTCGTACCCACAGGAAAGCTTCTCCCTCCCTTTTCCACGTGTTCTCCAGTGATGGCGCACCTCCACTACCGCCCGACAACACCAGTTCTCACACACGCTGCGGCAAAATCGACAAATAAAAAATGAAAAAGCCACGGCAACAAGAAGAACACGGCCTTCTCTCCGCACCCTCTCACCCACCTTACAGTCCTCCTTCAAAATGGTGCAAATCTTGCGGCAACACGCATCCAAGTCCCTCTCCCACTCCTTAGCCCCCCCAGTCACCCCACTCGCCCCTCTCCCCCCGCTCCGCCCGTCCACCACCCTGCCTACCCCCGCACCCCCCCCACGCCCATGCGGCCCGGTAGGGACAACGATCCGCCGCGGCTGCTGCTGCTGCTGCTGCTGGCCAGTCCCTTTCCCCCCAGCCCTCCCCCCCTTGTCTCGCGCGCCACGCTCTCCTGCTGTCTCCGTTGTGGATGTCATGGGCCGTGGTTGACCCCGTGCCTCACTGCCCCGACTGCTGCTGCTGCTGCTGCTGCCGCTGCTGCTGATCCTGCGGAGCAATCCCCGCGCGCCGCTCGGCGAGATGCTACGGGTTCCCTCGACCTCCTCGTTGTCGTGGCGTGTACTGCCGCTGTCGCACGTGACAGCAACCGCGGGGCTGGCGTCTACCACGGCCCCAGCAGTCCCGTCTTCGAGAGGGCGTTTGCCACCAAAATTGCTCTCGCAAACTTCGCGCGCGTAACGGCGGGCGCGTGCTCTTCTTCCCTCGAAAGCGAAGAGCCGGAGAGGAGAAATACTTGCCCTATTTCTTTTGTCGCCGGCGTGACCCCAGACTAGACCCTGCTTTTTAATTTACCAACGCGCGTTTTTGCGTCCCACCGTGCCAAGCACCGCCGGACTCGTGACTTGCCGCTCTGGAACCTGATGTCTCCACTTCTGCTTCCGAGAACACCAAGAGCACCGCCGGTTGGCAGGTACGGTGGTACGGTACAGAAAGTCAGTTTCGACACAAAATTAATGATATGTTTACTAGACTAGACTACAGCAGTACTGTAGCGCTCCATTCTTTGGCGTGCTCCTGGAGTAGTTGTGGCCAAGAAGTCGGGTATGGCATATATTGAGCACGGTGGCAGCCCTTTTTTGTGGAGGAAAATATCTCCTGGTGGGTGTCTGCTGCAACAGCAAATTATTGTCATGCGATCAATAGCGTCGCGCTTCCGCGAAAAGTGGAGGAGATAAAAAAAACAGGTTTGAGTGCTAATTATTGTCTTCAGCCTTCGCCTTGGGAGGTGAGCGAGGAAGGCGTCAGAACTCGGCCTTATTTATTTCCCTGTGACGTTGGTCGGGTTCAAAGAGAAGGTGATGTCATATCGGCTATTGAATTCTAGCGGGGCGGGGAGGATGAACGAAAAAAAAAAAAGCGAGTGTGTGTTGTCCTGTGCAGTACCATTCCCGTGAAGGCGCGCTACAAGCTGTTGTTAGCTATAATAATAGCGGCAAGGCGGGTTATGGAAGGGTATGGTCTTCAAGCCCGGGCTTGGCGCGCGTCCCCCGGAGTAAAACATTAGTTGCCAACACCAAACAATTGGGTACCAGCAGATTCATTGAGGCCTACGCAAATAATTGTCAGCAGTGGTGTGTTTGGCCTTTTATAAATTAATTACGGTATTCAACAACGACGGTGCTACCCGGCTGACTAACGACAATACGTCGGTCTTGTGCATACAGCTAGTGGGATAAAAAACACGGTTTCTAGCCGAAGGGCAAAGGGTAATACCGATAGGGGGGGCGAGGGAGTTGGACGATAGTGTTATATAATAATGTGTCCTGCTACTACCGTCCGTACAACGGAGGGCACTCAAAGATACAACCAAGCAGCATTGCATCTGCATGATCTGTTTCTTCCATGCTAGTATAGCATGGCTGCTCTGTACTGGTGTGCCCTCTGTCCCACTTCTCTTTTGCCCTACGGCAGAACGGGGGGTGTTGCTATAATAGCGCCGCCACGTTCATCCCTCGTCTTGTATCACATACATACGCATATCACTACTGCTGTTTACTCTCAAGGCTTGCAGGGTCATAAGCCCTTTGCACCATCCTCTCTGACGACTGACGCTGATTCAAATCTTCACGTCTGTCCTCTTGGACGGGGATATCGATACCCTCAACCCTTTCGTCGGAAATGGCTGCTGTTGTTTTGCACAGCTTTAATAAATCATGTTTCACACTCCCCCCCAATGATACTTGCTGCCGCATCAGTTGTTGAAGTACAAATACATACATGTATTTTGTGTTGGCACTTCCGTCCCCCGCCCTGTCTGCATTGGAATACAACCGTCGCGTGCGTCTTAATTAGGTCACCACTTCGTGGCATACACTTCATCAGGATGCAGTTTCACATCCCCACACGACGGCTGCACATACACAAAAACAGTAGTACACGCTGGCAGTTAGTTGTAGCATCATGCAACAAACGCCATTAATGCCCGGGCACCTCTGTCCCCTGAACCCTCTAATTCTAATTTAGCGCCACCGACAGCAGCTTTAACATGTGCAAGTCGGGGGGGCACAACCAACAGAACCAATAAGTCGTCGAACGATCAGGGAGAAGGAAGGAGTGTCGGCACTTGACCTTGTCGTCCCCGAGTGTTTTTCAGCTTTTTTTTCGTTTTTTTCTGTTCTTCCAGTTTGTAGATGCGTGAGGTCCAAATATCTGTAATAACGTTATGACCACAGAGCAGCAGCAGCAGTAGGAGCGACACGAATCCAATGCGCCCGGGTGTATGTTATATATTTGACGAGTTACACTGCTGGTTTGTACCTACCGATCCACTTAGATTAGAGACTGGGGGGGGAACGATTGTACATAGGTGGGTAGCCTTGACACAGCCCCCCTCGGACCGTCAGTTAGATACCGCTGAGAGCGGAGATCGACCATATAGCGTCGCTCAAACGGTGCTGCAGATGGGTGTATGCTTTCGTGACGCAAGCGAGGCAGCAGCCCGCCCAACTCCCATCAACGCTTACATTGTACAGCAGAACGAAAAGAACGCCCCAGACAAGTCCGCAGAAATGGAAAGGTCTCCGGAACAAACCACTGGACGGAGCGGGTACAGTACGCATAGATTACCCTGGGTACTCTGTACCCACGAACAGGTAGAGACAGACAGACCAAGAAGAAGCATTTTGCAGTGCATCTCCGGCCTTGGGAGGCGGGTTAGAACGGCAGTGGTGCGCAGGGTCGATCGCGAACATACGAAGTCAATCGGAAACGCGGTACAACCAACGTACATGTTGTTGCTGTGGGGACGCTGCTGCTGCTCTGATACTGTTAATCTACAGTACGCTCTGTTGGGAAGGAAGGCACTCCTATTGTTGTCTGAGACACTGCGATATGACACGTCAAGGACTGCTGTGCCCCAAGGGGAGGGGCGTTGGTCTGCAAACCCGTTACTCTGTAGTTAAAATTAAAAATGTGCCGCCACGAGGCTGCACGATTACGCTACTCGTCTTACATCGAGCGCGGGCGAGCGCCGGCATTGTCTTCATTCAATTCGCCCTTCTAGATGCCGAAGACGGAGCACTTAACAGCACAGCCAGTACACCAAAATCACTCCCCAGCACCAGGCGTATACTATCTCCATCCAAAAGATTCAACGAATATGCAGTTAACACAGATCCAGCAAGCAGCAGAAGCTCGCCCGTGTTGCACACGCGGGCGGTATTTCTAGACCCCCTCCCGCGAAACGTACCGCACCGCTCTCACGGTTGGCTGTGATACACGTGCGGTAGCATACGGCGTCATGTCGCTCAAAACGCTGTCAGCGGTGTATTTCACCTGTGCTGCAGAAAATTCCAGCAGGTATCTATGCACTGCCGCTGCTACTGGTCTGCTCAAGAACGACTGACGACCTACCTTTGCCCGCCCGTGATGGCAGCGTGGGCAAGACCTCCAACACCTCGAGACAAAGCGTCCAACAGAGTGCCACACTCGGAGAAACAGCGGCTGAGGCAGCAGAAAAACGGTGACACCTCGGGGTGAAGCACAGATAAAAAGCGGTGAAATACGGAGGAGGCCGGAGGACGGGGTTTCGGAATCGGCATTGTTGGCATAGAACGGACCGTTACAAATCCATATCGAAAAATTTCAATTTTTATTCCCAAAACCAATCGTCCGATCGGGGTAGCCGACCAACGACGAAAACTCTAAGAAAAATGCGGCGGGCGGCGATGATCTAGAAACAAACGAACAGCATACGAGAAACAAAAGCGGCGCGTGCGCCTGTGTAGGACAGACCAAATCGAGTTCCGGTGTCCCTGCTCATAACCTGCTAGACAAATAATACTTGTATTGTACACATGGGGCTAAAAAAATCCTCAGCCATACGAACAGGTGCTCAGTTCTGACGTGACATAAGAACAAGAACCCGTATCGAGGTGTCTAAACTCGAGGTCAAGATAAGAACGTGCGGGGTCCATT
This sequence comes from Ectocarpus sp. CCAP 1310/34, assembly GCA_902602495.3. Lineage (NCBI taxonomy): Eukaryota > Phaeophyceae > Ectocarpales > Ectocarpaceae > Ectocarpus > Ectocarpus sp. CCAP 1310/34. The sequence goes on from CACKRE030005176.1 coordinate 59,646, forward strand.
ACAGATCTTCGTTGCAAGACAAGAACTTCGGCGGGTAGCGTCACCCCCTCCCCCCTCTCTCCCAGTATTTTTTTCCACAACAATAGGGTGGGTACCAAAAAATTAGCGAATCAGGAGGGTGTGCGTATAGGATATCGCGGTGCCCCCTTCGCTTTTGCGAACAGTTTCCACGAGTTTTTCAATGAGCAGCAAGAAATGGTTCCCAACCTCTGAAAATTTGTACCAACATCCGTTAGGTCACGAGGATCACGAAAATATACTTATTTCCCATTTGGATGTCGTGGTGATGACTTATTGATGAATTAGTGGCCAAAATTGGGTGAAAATCGCGTCTGCGGGCCCCCCGAGCAAGTTGCAAACGCCTCCGAATCGAATGAAAATTTCAGGTTAGTTAGGGTAATAATGATGTTGTGTTGTACATCAAGAATCCGTGGTCAGAATTTCGATCAGGATCGATGCGGCCGTGATACAGCTACGCACTGATATATATGCGCGACAGCAGGGATTACCTGGAATTACTAGGAATTACACTGAATGAAATATCCCCCCTCCCGCAACACTTTGTACATGTTGATTCAATCTCTCCTGACTTCGAATTAGGGTAATTTTGGGGTTGTTGCTGTTGTTGTTGTTGTCTTCACATTAATTAAACCGCATGTCAATTGCTAAATGCAAAAAAAGACTCTTAGCCCGTGGTCACGAAAGTGCTAGAGCCATCTGAGGATCTAAAGAACATACGCAAACATACAACGAGAAACAGGTAGAGTGTCCAAGAGCCCGAAGAGGTACACCTAAAAATCCCTGCAGCACCGTATGCGTGCCCAAAAACTGAACTGCACGTCCGTCCCACCGTTCGACTACAGTAGCATCACCCCATCCCTGTCCCACTCTACGCCAAAACGGAAGATTGCCGACTACAGCATACTGCTG
>CACKRE030005177.1:2808-35700 GCA_902602495.3 Ectocarpus sp. CCAP 1310/34
GTGACCCCGGTTGGGTCGTCTAGCTGGTAGAAGTGGAGGATAGGGGCCAGAGAGGCAGACGACAGAGTCCAATGATGGGAGAAAAACAAACAACAGAACAAACATTAACATTCTCTCTCGCGCGGGCGGTCCTGCCTCGTTTTTGATCACGCAGCAACCAAAACATTCCGATCGATAACCCAGCAGCGGCGGTGTTTTTTTCATGTTATTTTTTTCAGCCAGCATCGGACTTTCGTCTGCCCCTCTGTGGGGCCCATGGTCCATGTTTGGTGGCTTGGTGCCTCGGCGCGGGGTCCCGTGAAGGGAAATAAAAGAGCCAGCGGCTTGGTAGCCACTGAACGGTGAAAATACAGAAGATTATTCGCTGGCGTGTCAGCCAGTTAGTTCCTATTTTGTTGTGAAGCGTGGTAGCTCGGATGGATGTGATAACCCTGGTGGTGGCGTGAAAGCCTGGTGGCGTGGAAGCCTTGATATAAAGATATAGTCTAGGCAACGACGTGGAAGTCCTGGTGGCGTGGAAGCCGGGTGGCGTAATAGTCGAGTGGCGTGCAAGCCGGGGAAAAAGAGGATTTGATTATATTTTTTTGTTTTGTTTTTCGTTTTTCTTCACTTCAAATCAGCGCTCACGGCACGAGTGCCCTTTACTCCAACCGGTGGTCACACAGAAGGGCCCCTCTCTACCCTCCTCTCCTGCGGTACTTTGCCTTCGATTTATTGCGAGAAGAGTTCAGCACTCGCTTCCCTCTGTGTACACACGAACTAGCGCTATCCACTAGGCCAGGAGCGGAAGCGAGAGAAAAACTCACGTTGCAAGAAAAGCTCGCTTATGCCGGGATTCGAACCACTAACGTGACCTCTAGAAAGTTTCGAGGTTACCAACTAGACCACCGGGGCGACCGGAAAAGAGGAAAGGAAGGAGACTGAACCACAACCCACATACTCTACACACACTGCAACGTGTTGTAGCATGTCACCACGAAAAATGGAGGGACTGACTGTCGCCACAATTTATAAATAGTAGGACGAAAACACACACGCGCACAGAGAGAGGGAGCAGCAGTGGGCTCCTGACTACAACAGTACCTGTGGTTGATGTAAATTGGCTTGCGGACCCCTCGGTTCCATTTTACTTGAGTGTACCTTTATAGGGCAAGTTAGCCTGTGACCACGGGAATCGGCCGCGTCAAGTATTGGGTCAGTACGGACAGTTATGAAGGCTGGGTAGAGAGATCGAAGCGTTTTTTTATGTGACAACAATTTGAAGAGGCCACTGTTCAAGTACGGGGGGGAGGGGGCTTTGACCTTGAAAGCAAGCGGGTCAAAACAATATTGCGGGAATTGAGTGTCAGCCATGTGGTGTTGGTCAATCGCTTGCGGCGTGCGGCCGGCGTGCCCACAAGTTGAGGACACCCTCTGTCGTTTAAAATCGCAAGTTTATTATCCTACAATCGGAACAAGTACGGGCACACGCACATGAAACACCGCACCCCCACGTCCGGAATCCTTCCGGTCTATGGTAACCCTAAATATTTACTTGCGTGTCTCCAGCCCAACCGGAAACCAAGAAAAGAGTGTACTCCCATTCGCCACGCCAGCACACACACCAACACGAACACCGACGACGGCCCGCGACTAACAACGTGCGGCCGAGCGCCGGGGCTTCTACGATGCGTGTCACACACTGAAGCACGGGCCCTGCAATTCAACTGTAGCTTTGATTGTACGCCCGTCTAGCCACTCCAACCACAGCACCCCCCTCGTGCGTGCCCTTTTTCGTTTGCCGGTGTCTCTGCTCGTCGGCAGGCGGACGANCTGCCGCACGAGTGCCCGCAGGGCATCGGGAGGTACAGTCTCGACCCCCAAGCCTACAGCTGCTGTTGCCTCCTTGAGGCAGTCTACGTAGAGAAATCAGCGGTCTTGCGGGGTGGGCCCGGTCTCCTTCAACTGCACTAGAGAACACTCAATCGTCACGTTGACCTTGTACACTCCTCCGTCCTTTGTGCATGCCTGGACCTAGATAAGAATGGAGGCAGGCGAAGGTAGGTTACGACATGCCGTGTCTAATCGGCTACGGGGAGGGCGCATTGTAACCATGGCTTTCCACACGCCGCCTCAACCGACAAGCAAGTGTTCAGGACCACAAGACTAGACAAAAAACGATTCGCACCTTCTGCAACAAGTCTTGAGCGTCGAACGGGTGTGCATCCTCACGATGTCGGATGACTTCGTTCTGCATGGTCCGGGGGTGCACTTTTCGGTCATGCAGCGCCTCGATGACGACCGCTTGCGCAGCCGGTTTTAATCCAGCATCTGAAACGGAGAACAAACGCACCGACGTAGCGTGGACGACACATTTGTTGGGCCAAGTACGACGTTGCCCGACTAACACGGACAACACACTCGTTGGGCCAAACACCAAACTTCCGACTACCCTAGTTTATCCTGTGCCCCGGTTGGGGGGTGGGAGGACACATTGTGTCCCGTGGGAAAGGCATCCCAGCCCAAAAGAGAGTACCCATCGCTCGACTTCGGGGGGCGTTTGGAACACATCCACAATCAACACACAAGGTCAACCTACAATCGCGCCTCTTGCGGCAAGAGTCCAACTATACAGCACGTCGTTATAGTTCAACGCCAACGAAACACAAACGTTCGCCCCCAATGTCGGCGAGCTGAGGCGGGCAACGACACTACCTAGATCACCAGCAAGCGAGGCTAGACGACATACCAGTGAGCTTCGCTGCATGGCCTTCATTGGGGTCATCAATGGCCCCTTCTGTGCTTGTTGAACATCCGCAGCCTCTTTGTCGACGGCGTGCAGGTGCTCCAACTCCATCGTTGTCAACCGTGGGTGCTTGTAGACGTCCGTCTTTATCGGCCATGGAATGTTGATCTGAAGGCCAGTCAGTCCGACACAACAGTCACGCAGAAACCACAACCAGCGTGTTGGTGTTTTCTAGCAGGTTGAACCACCCCAACAAAACAATCTCGACCTCATGCTGACGTCAACCAAAACAAACTTAGAACCTCCACGCATGTGTGTACAAGCTGGTGCGTTCCATCCGATTCAAATAGAGTAGAATCAAACACACGACGAGAGGAGAGTAAGGTGCTACCTTCCATGCTCGCAACATGAACGAAGAAGTGTTTCCTCCCCCCCCCTCGTCTCTCCTAGCCCTGTATTTGCATGACAACAACCTTCCAACGCAGGGCTGCAGAGCCCACGCACGCAGCACCAGCCTTGCAGCCGCAGCCCGTCCTCTGGCTTTCGCCTTTCCGGCTCTTCGTGTTGTTGTCTGCCGCACAGGTGAAGGGTGGGGGAGTGGCAGCAGACCGACTGAAACATATTAGGTTGCATGGAACATATATTCCTCAAGCTCCAACATGTTCATCTCTGCAGCGCGCGTCACGCCTGGATCTGCGTCGCTCTTGCTGTAGTCAGTGATGCAATACACCTGGTGACACATTTCCCCCACATTTCCGAATCGGGTGGTTTCTACTGCGGCTGCCCATCACGTGTGTGTTCCGTAAGCCCACATTCACAAGGGACAAACAAGGGGGGGGGGCAGAGAGGGATCATGACGCATCTTTTACTCACCGCTACTTGCTGTTTTTTTGCGTAGCGGCATGCCATGTACGCATAGCAACGTCGTCGAGACCAGCCGGGCGCCCCCCTTCTTCATAGTAGAGGTGGACACGGCCATCTTGACCCCATGCTCTTCGCACACGTCCTTCACGGCCGATACTAGCTGGGTAATGTCCTCCTGTGTGGGGATGTTTTCGAGATCCCTCCTCAGGGCGTCAGCGCTGTACACCCATTCTTCCTGCACGACAGGCAACGGAAACAGGCCATGTGGCAGCCGATGGGTGGAGGATTAATTTGGCGCGATCATCACGAACAATTCATACCTCCCACCACAGCGTACCACCCAACAGGTGTGTTTCTCCGTACAACCAGACGTATGCGTCGCGGTCATACAGGAGGGAAGGAGGGGGTGAACAGCGGCCTATATTTTCTTCATTCTCTTCTCTTGCCTTGCCCCACTTTGCCCCACTGTACCCCACTTTTGTTTCTTATGTTCGTCTTTTCGTTTTTGCGCCACCGCCCTCCTGCCGTGCGTTCCATCGGTTACTCGCGAAAGGGTTCAGGAGAGTTGTGCCTACTCGCGAGCTCTGTCGCTTTCACCTGTAAATCTATGAAAATATCACCCGCGGAGGGAATCTGACTCCAAATCTACTGCTGCTACAGTAGCTGATTCGAGGCAACGCCGGGATACGGGGCGTTCTGTTTCACACTGATTGTAAAAGTTTGAACTGCCCACGTCCTATGATCATGCCGATACATATGCATATGCACACGTTTACCCACGTGCGTTCCTTTCAACGTCCTTTTGGTCGGCTGACAACGGCGGCACAGTTCCGTGCGTCAAAGTATGCAAGAAATGCGTTCCCCGAAGGCAAAACAAATAAAACAAAGCACATATAGTCTGTGGTGGTCTAGCATACCTTCGTGGGACTACTTGGTGCTGCTCCCTTCTCCACGCTTCCCGAATGCTCCGCGCTCCCCGATCCTCTCGCCGCAAGCGTTGATCTCCCTCCGCCTTCGTCTATCTGCTGCCATCAGGAGCGAGATAGGAGAAAAGACAGACAGACAAAGCACACAACAAGGCTCGATGAACGTGTGTGTATGATACTATTCGGACTGCTTGTCTTCCCTGCTGTGTACAGCAGTATGCAGAGACTACGAGTAAACCACCTACAGTAGTAGTAGTACTGCTGTACCTTTTGTTTTTCGAACTGCTTGGTGAAATCCTCACCGCGTGCACACAGAGTACGTGCATCCTGGCACACGTATGCGGCCCCACGCATGCCAACAAGACTTGAAAAACTATTTGCTTTTCGATCTGCTTCTGTGTTGATCCTCACTGCATCCCTTCCCTGGGCATCCCCCGAAACATCTCCTGTTGACGTATCTCTTCCTGCTGCTCCTGCTGCTCTCAACGCTGTCTTTGTTGCATTTTACGCCCTACGTTTGACTGCTGTTGACCTTTAGAAGAGAGACAAAATGATAAAGCTATTGGCGCGTGGGCGGGCGGGTGGTCGGGCGCGTATCGCGTGTCAAGTGCTCGTCTGATCTTCCATTTAGGGTCAAGACGCCGACCTGCATCCTTCCCACTGCGCCGATCAGCACTCATTCCTCACCTTTTGCTCTGGGGTTATTCCGGTCGCCCCGGTGGTCTAGTGGTATCCTCGTAATCCGCTAGTCGCAGAAGTCGTGAGTTCGAATCCCCATGGGGTGAAAAATTAACGAAATTTGAGGGTGAAAACGAAATATAGCTAAGAAGCTCTCGTGAGTGCCAAACTACGACGTTAGCACTGTTGACGAGGGAAAGGGACGGCTGGACCCTTGTCGCGTTAAAAAAAAATCAGCACGCACCGCAGGAGGAAGGTGGGGCACGAAAAGAAACAAAAAGAAGAAAAAAGCCCTGGTGTTTACCCCCTCCTATGTGACCCTGGATGGTTGTAGTTGTACGAAAAAATACACTGAAAAGTGTAGTACTCTACATATGCTGAAGAGTGTATAGTACACGTCTCACCACGAAAAATGGGGGGACTGTCGCCATGCTAAATAGGATGAAAACACACAACACACAACATTCCTGAATCTCCTGCTGCTCCTTCCCCTGCTCTAGCTTCCTGTTGCTGCTGCTGCTGGTCTTGTGCGCTTGACTGCTGACTGCTGCCTCGTGGAATCGTTGGGGCCGCCCTCTACTTCCATGACGCTGCTGCTGTCCGAAAGCAGGTCCTCATCTCTCTGTGTGTCTTGGTTCTAGCTACTTGGTTCGCTGCTTGGTTCTGGGTTTGTGGTGGGTTGGTTCTGGAGGCGTTTTCCATCCTGCATCTTTTCGTTGCAGGACCATCCTGCAAATAGGGTCGCCCCTGATTTACATCGTTTGTGGGTTGAAGTGTGGGGGGCCTGATTTACATCGTTTGTGGGTTGAAGTGTGGGGAGTGTCTTGCGTCTTGTTGTTCGCACCTGCCAGGCACCGGCCTGCTGAGGTTCGTTTGTGACATGAGAGCACGGGCACGGATTGTTCTCCTGCTGGCACTTACATACGTGCCGACATCATGTCCATTTGTTCTGCAGCTCATGCCGCCGCTGCGATCTAAATGCAAATGCGAAGTACATGCAACGGAGAGATCAGTAGCAGATCGAGGAGCAGGACGATCGACCATGGAGCTGGGACCGTTACAGCCCAGGTGAGAAAAGCCATACCTAGGATGATTGCTGCAGTTTATCAGCACCCTTCACCCGAGGAAATCGAGCTCCAGATTTCAATGTTGCCTCGCAGCAATCGGGCTTTGTTCTCCCTCGATCAGTATTATTACCGGTCGCCCCGGTGGTCTAGTTGGTATCCTCGAAGCCTTCTAGAGGTCAGGTCAGGGGTTCGAATCCCGGCGTAAACGAGCTTTTCTTGCAAAGTGAGTTTGTCTCTCGCTTCCGCTCCTGGCCTAGTGGATAGCGCTAGTTCGTGTGTACACAGAGGGAAGAGAGTGCTGAACTCTTCTCGCATGAATAAATCGAAGGCAAAGTACCGCAGGAGGGGAGGGTAGAGAGAGGCTCTTCTGTGTGACCACGGGTTGGAGTAAACGTCACCAGTGCTGTAAGCGCTGATTTGAAGTGAAGACAAAAAAAAAAAAGTATGTCGTGGGTCGGGTTTGAACGGAAACAGAAATGGTATTCTGGAGGTATCGTGCAAGGCGCAACGAAGTACGCTCATTCTCGACCTAGTCGCGTTCTTTCCAAACGGGCTGGTGCTGCACTGAACTGCTGTACTTGCTCTCCACAAGGCTTCCATTCGGGAGTTACCGTAGGTGACTCACAGGCTCGTTATTAACGCTTCGGAAAAGTCGTGCAATTTCCACCGAACGGTGAAAAGAAAACCCGACTTTTTCTCGCTTGTTCTATTCGTAATGTCATCGCAACAAGTACGTGTCCTTCCCTGAATAGTCGCTTTGCTCGGCACACAACAGGTTGACTTGGTGTTTCTCACCATAGAGCAGCGGTGACAGCGCAATGAGCAGCACCCGACACAGAGGACAACACACTTCGAAATATCGTATCCACCCGGCTTGCTGTTTTCAGTTTTCAGCAACAACAGGCGCAGGGCAGAGTGTCGCAACCTATTTATAGGTGTTGCTTGCGATTTCTTCAGTTTGCCAGCTCATTTTTCACGGTTGNCAGCGCAATGAGCAGCACCCGACACAGAGGACAACACACTTCGAAATATCGTATCCACCCGGCTTGCTGTTTTCAGTTTTCAGCAACAACAGGCGCAGGGCAGAGTGTCGCAACCTATTTATAGGTGTTGCTTGCGATTTCTTCAGTTTGCCAGCTCATTTTTCACGGTTGCAACTCCCACCTTTGACCACCACCTACCCAAAGGTAGACGAGCTCAACAATCATAGGGCGGCAGCCGCGCTGACGGCCAGTATCATATAGATGGCCGATCCGAAAGAATTAGCGTGTCGGAGGCCCTGTTGCTCTTCTGCTGCGTGGTGCTGTGGATTGATGTTGACGAGTCCGACCAAGAACAGATCACCTCGCCAAACTTTTCCAACGGCATTTTGGTGAGGTGGCACACGTCTCTCATACACCTTATTGAGCAGCAGCCAAGCACCCAATACCCACGAAGCAGCAGGCGCCGGGAGATGGTATCATATAGACAGCCGAACCGAAGGAATCAGCGCGTTGGAGGTCTTGGTGCTGCTGCTGTACTCGTTCCACTGTTTCCGTTTGCAATGTGTGAGTGAAACGAATTCCCCAGCACCAACACCAGCAGTTGAAAACGATAGCACGACGAATGTCTAGTTTTTGGCTAAGAACGGACTAAACGCCGCTTCTGCTGCTTGTCCATCTCCACACTAGACCTGGACGTGAGTCTGGCAGGTCATTCTATCGTTCTCAGTGATGTTACAGCGCCCGCGGTGCGCTTGTCCGATGCTTCTGTCGAAAACACGGATCCGTGAAAGTAGCAAGCCCCCAAAAATCCCGGCTCCTTCTTTTCATGTTTTCGGGAAAATACGCCTCCATATATGTTCAAGAAAAAATGATTCCGTGAAATGTTCGTGATTTTTTGGTCGTTGATGATACCCCTCAAGATAGAGAAGTAACCAGAAACGGGTATACCCGGGTGGATTATCACCATTTCAGGGTACACTTGGAAATCAACACGACACCAATCTCCGACAGCATCCGCAGTAGATCGCGGCGAACCAATGAACCGCTGTCTGTGTCGTGTGTGTCCTGTGACTCGGAAGCATGATGCACGAGGCATCTGGTCGTGCCCGTTTTTCTTCTCTCTCTGTGCTTTTACTGATCAGTAACACACGCGCGTCAAGCGAATCCGACCCTATGTTGAGAAAAGGGCCGGTATCCTATGGAGGCGGTGCCCATGAACGATGAACGAGCGAGCGTTGTTGGTGGTGTTAGTGTGCACTGCCGCCCTCAGCGGTCTGTGGTGTTGAGACTGGGTGCAATATATATATATATATTTTTTTTTCTCCGATCATTGGACTCTGTCGTCTGCCCCTCTGGCCCCTATCCTCCACTTCTACCAGCTAGACGACCCAACCGGGGTCACACAGGAGGGGGGGGTTGGACCCCCTCCTGCGGTTCCTGCCTGAGATATTTTTTTTGCGAGAAGGGTACAGCAATCCCTTCCCTCGCGACCTACGAAGTCGAGAATGGGTTACTAACAACGAGCTTTGCAGCGCGTCGCTTTCATCCTAGACCAGGATTTATTTAGTGAGAAAAAACTCACGCTGCCGGGACTCGAACCCATGACCTGGCCCTTAGCAGACTGCGAGGGTACCCACTAGACCACCGGGGCGACCAATGTTCTCCCAGGAACAGCAGATGAATAAGGACCATGTACTATATATTTCCGTCACGCAAACCCCTCAGGCAAGCTGGTCTCCAACACGCAAGCCTCTCAGGCAAGTGCCGGAAGCACACCGCTGTGAGCTCACCCAGTGGGACCGCACTTGGACCCCAACCGCATACATATCCATCACACCCATAGTTCCCATACGCGTATCCCCCACAGAGGATGCACAGATCGGACTCATATCCAAGCACCACAAACAGCCCTCCTACTTGGTACGATGTACGATCTTGCAACCCTTCACGCGCAATCAGCCAACACAGAAAAACACCCCTTGAGAAACTTATTCAACAAAACCGGCTACACATTCAACACAAAGCGTCTCCATCCATCAGTTTATTCACGAATCCAACGCGTTCGTCTCTGGAAATAATCTCAAACCGTTGACACAAAAGAATCATCCTCAGAAAGGTACCCAACAATTGTTTGTGCTACATCAGAAAGGCGTCGGAACGAAAACGGATATTTCTGGAACAACAACTTTGCAAGAGTTGGCACCAAATCCTCCGACAAAACAAAAACTCAACTTCCTGACCAATCAAAACGAGAATTCGGAAAGCACAACGGCCCCAACCATATATCGTCAAAACATGTCAAATCCTTCCTCCAATACAGCGTCCAAGGACCAAATCCTAAACAGCGCGCACCCGCTAGTCGGTACCGTCGCTGTTATCCAAGAAACGATCGAAAACGTAAGCAAGCATCCACGCAAACAGCCCCCCTGCTGTCAGCTCCCAAAATTCACCCCGAGCTAATATTTCGATGCCAACAGCCCCCTTGCTTTGCCGTGCACCTAATACACAAGTAGGCGCGACCAGAAAACGAACCAATTCGATTGCTGCTCATGCCCTCTAGAATCGTGGTCATACATGACATCATGACATCCCCCCCCATGATTTTCGATGCAAGAGCAGCAAAACATGCGTTACAACATGAAAACACGTATCGCACAAGGCATCAAACTTCAGAATAAGTTCATACCGTATGCAAACTGTCTCCTCAGCTGGAACTCCGAAAGCCCCCCTGCTCCCTGATCGGTATGCCTTCATGCATGTCAAACAACCCGCTATCATCCCATTTCGTGCGCGCGGCCAGAAACACGCCGCAGAGAGCGACCACTTAACTCAGGACCTCACATTAAAACCAATGTATCGAAACATTCTAAGTGCAAAGTGCCCCGTAGAAAAAAAAACTCGACTGAACGTACTCCCTCCAAAGAATACGCAAATAGTATGAAGCATTCAGCTGTAAGGTTAAACGCGACTGAAAATATACCAAGAACCAAGGAAAAAAATACCCACGTGCTGCTTCCTATTCCACAGGTTGTGGCAATGATTATCTTGTCGCAGCGTACAATGATTATCATGAAACCAAGTACAACAAAAAAAAAATTACGCACACAAGTAGGCGGCGGCAGCAGAGGTGGCGCCCTCGCTGTCACCGTGTCCTCCCCGTTCCCGGTCGACTCGAGGGCGCCACCGCTGCTGCCGCCGCTGCCACCGCCGCTGTTGCCGTTCCCCCGCTACCACGACCGTCATGAGTTCCAGCGCCAACACGGCTGCCGGTGACGTCGCTGCTGCCGCCTCTACCGCCGCCGCCGTTGTCGCCGCTGCCGCCGACGAGGCTCTGGCCGAAGCCGCCGCTGCCGTCTGCTGCTGCCGTCGGAGCTCTGGCCGAAGCCACCACTCACGTCGCTGCTCCTGCTGCCGCCGGTGTCGCCGCCGGAGCTCAGCCGCCGCTCACGTCGCTGCTGCGGCTTCCGCCGTCGCCGCCGCCGCTCCACTCCCGTTCCTGCCCCTACCGAAGGGGTACGCAACCCCTGGTACGGCCCCCCGTCCCATCGCGCCACGCGAAGATGTCTTACCGGGGTCGAAAGGGTGCGTCGGAGCTCCACTCCAGAAGTCATCCAACCCCTCGTCCCCGCTCCCATCGCCACCGCTGTCCTCGCTGCTACGGCTGCTGCTACTGCTGCTGCTGCTGCTGTTGTTCACGTCCACCCCAGCACATTGGCCATCGAGCTCCTCCAGGGCTGGCAACGGCGTCGTTGTCGCACCAACCGCCTCCTCCAACTCTTCGTCGCATACCTCCGTCACCGGTGCCGCCGCCGCTGCCGCCCTTGCGGCCGTCTGGACACCCGACGCCAACGCGGCGACCGGGGACGCCGCTGCTGCTGTCGCCGCTGCCGTTCCCCCGTCACCGATATCGACGCCGCCGCCCCTGCGGCCGTCTGGACACCCAACGCCAACACGGCGACCGGGGACGCCGCAGCTGCTTCTGCCGCTGCCGTTCCCCCTGTCACCGACGCCGCCGCCATCGACGCTGCGTCCGTCCGAGTACCCGGCGCCAACGCGGCGACCAGGGAAGATGCTGCTGCTGCTGCCGCTTCCGACGAATGCTTGGATTGTTGTGATTCCGCGGACGGCGAAATTACAACGTGATACGATCTGATCATGTGTTCCTCCGCTACAAGTCTACTGCTGTATCCGCCCTCCATGAGGTCCAGCTCATCGCGTTGCCGCACTACTGCAGATGCTACACGTGATGTTGCGGGCCGCTCGGGAGAGTGAGTGGTGGAGTGTTTGTTTACGTTGAGAGAAGGGACGTTGGCGGGGGCGTTCACCGGCAATTACACCGCAGACGAACCGGCAGCAGCCCCCCCCCCCCTCTCACCAACGAACACCCCACCACTCACCTGTCCACCTGCACCCCCGGTGAGGCCGTCCGCGAGCTGTTGTTGCCGCGGCTGTTGCTGAGAGTCACCGCCGTACACCACGCCTGGCTGCTGCTGCTGCTGCTGCTGCTGCCGACACACAAACCCGCCGCCAAACTCGCCGTTCCTCCGCTGCTGCTGAAACGGTCCAGGTCGGTTGTACTTCCAGTAGATCATTTCGTGGTTTGGTGCCAGGCACTTCATGCTTTCGTGTCCAGAACGCCCGCACCGATCGCACTGAGGAGGCCCGTGAAACCGGTTGTACTTCCAGTTGATCATTTCGTGGTTTGGTGCCAGGCATTTGGTGCTGATGTGTCCAGAACGCCCGCATCGATCGCACTGAGGAGGCCCGGAAAATCTCCTCGGCTCACTCCCGACATAAAACCCACCAGCCGCATCGACATTCCTCCAATCGCGAGTGCAACCCATACCTTGCTGCTGCTGCTGTTGCATCGGCCCCGCACACATGCTGGAGCTTCCGCTGCCGCAACTCATCGGCGCGCTCGCCGGTGCCGCCGATGCTCTTCGTTCCTCCATCCCTCGTAAAATCACTCTTGGTTGGGACCGCCGGCCGCCATCCCCATTATAACGCTCCGAGCCCTCAGCTCCATAAAATGCTCTCATACCCTCGTCATCGCCGAATCAACACCTGGCCTAGCTAGGTTCCACTCTCGATATATCGTGATATTGTGCACTGCCGCCCTCAGCGGTCTGTGGCCCTTTTTCACCTGCTGTTCCTGGGATGACATTGTACCCAGTCTCAACACCACAGAGCGCTGGGCGCCGGGATTATATGACCATTTCTGGGTACAAAACCGACCTCGTCCGGGTACACCAGGAACCAATATCGGTCACACCAGACGGTCCTAATTCCAGCGGAAGTTGTACCCGATGGAGGTTTCTTCAGAAATGGGTACAATGGTTTTCCGGTCAAATAGCTGACAGCCTGGGGGTGCAAGCGTGTTGATTTCTCACTGTACCCTAAAGTTGTGATGAAGTACCCGGGTATACCCGTTTCTGGTTATTGGTCCTCAAGATACCACACCCCACGGAGCGATTTTCCAAGCTTGGTTTCACCTCGCAGCAGAAAGAGTGGCGCTGCCGAAAACGGCGGCGTTGAAACCATCTCGTCGAGAGCTTTTCGACCAGGCATCATTTGTGCATTCTCTTCGTCGTGGAGTAATCGAGCTTTGAAAGCAGTTCCAGGGGGTGCAATATCTTGTGTCGCCTACGGTACGTGGCGTGCCTCCTGGGGGCGACGCAAGAGGATCCGACGTCATCGTGGTCGCATCGTTGCATCTCAACGTCATGACGTTCGGTAGTACCGGTTTTGCGTGCATACAACCTGCAGACAACCTGCAGAATTTGCGTGGTGTTTGAATCATGTGCTGGGTATTTCTTCGCTCTATGTGACCTTTCGGGTGTGCGTTATTATAGTGTGTGTGTGCTGCAAGAGGCGTCTATGCTGCGGGTCATACTGCTGTAATCCACTGCGTTTGATCACCCCCTTTGTATGTTATCGTGTTGCCCATGGTCTGTGGGAATTGTGTGCGTTGCGCAGGAATCAGTTTTATCACAGCAGGTTTTTTGTATTTATTGCGAGAGTTTCTTTGCGCGGAACAGCCAGGGGGTATAGAGCCAGTTTTGTTGACTTTGGGCGTCAAGCACAAGTGCCACGGTCCTCGGGCGTGCGTGGTACTGCACCGTCGGCATCCCTGCGTGCCCCTGAGCAGGAAGCGTGAGGCAAGACTCGCTTCCGCCAGCCGAAAACAGGCGGGTACGTTTACCATGGTCTCCTGAGATTCTCTCTCTCTCTCTCTCTCTCTCTCTCTCTCTCTCTCTCCTATAACAATCCGACGTGACAGCTACGGACTGCGAGCATCGACTAAAACCCCAGTGGTCCCAGTGTCACCGGTGACAACGCCGGCGAATGATCAGCTACCCGAATGCCTACAGAGCGACGCCGTTTCCCACATTCGAAACCCATCAACAGGGTCGGAGATCTGGCTGCTGGGAATTATTCACCAAGCGGAGCCTTATGTGCAGGTGAGCAATGACTTGTACCTCCCAGAAAAGTACGCAATAGGGCTGCGTTCAATTTGCTCTTGGATTGTTTGGCGACGCCATGTACATGATCGGTGGCAAGTCTGGAATGCTCCGTCAATGCGTGCTAAATAGTACCTTCCGACCGTCGACGTAGCTGTTCGTTTTTGTCATGCTTCATGAGCTGCGTCGAGTTCAACCGCATGCTGTCAACCTAGATACTTGTTATCTTCTTGTGGTCTGCCGGCGGGCACTGGCCGTTTCGGGATAACTTCCCTTCGTCTGTCCCCCCTTGCAGTAACTCTCCAAGGATTCTTGTTCACAATATTTGGTGAAGGCGCGTGTTGTCCACCCGTGCAGAGGCGTTGCCCCTTTTCAACTGTGATACAAATGACCTTGAATGTGTGCTGTGGAACCGTGTCGAGCAGTTGGTACAGAGCGTGATCCGGGAGATCAAGCCACAAGTCGTGATGCTGGAATTGGATGCAGAGAGGACTTTCCTTTTGCCCCCAGGGACACCATATCAGGTGTGCGATGGTCGCTGGCGCAGATTTCGGATCCCGTCGCTGTTACAGTACTTTCACCTGTGTTCGAGAGGGTCAAGTTGTGAATCTCTATTGTTATGGTTACATGAGCAAGGGTCGCACCATTCCCTATTGCTCCCGAAACACCATTGAGTTGTGACTCTCGATTGTGATGGTTACATGAGCAAGGAGGCGCCCCATCCCTGTTCGCTCCTGAAAACCCTTGAAACGAGCGTGCGTACAACAATCGGCCATACTCTGTGCACTCGCCCCCTCTCTTCGCTGCTCTTGACGCCCTTGGTATTTGTTGTCGCGCAGGGTGAGGACAAGCTCTGGTGGTGGAAACCTGCGAAAGCTAAAGGTAGGCAATCAGGGTTGTTCGAACCCCGCCACCGTGGTACGAATTGTCATCTTGCAGCTTTGACCACATGGCCGTTGTACATCCCGTGAGCTTGTGATAAGAGCCACTACACAATATGCCAACTCGCCGTTGGGTGTGAGGAGATGGGTTTTCGTGCGGAATGGTTACGCTCGATGTCTCCAGATGGTCAGACAACGCTGTCAACATTCGGGAATTATTTCTGCTTGGCGTTGAAACTAGTACTCTCATCTGAAGATTTGTATCAATCTTCTGGGCGTTACGTTCCGTACAACTACGCACGGACGAGTTCGCTTGCGATCGTATCCCCGAATTTGGTCTTCCGTCACTCTGGACTTTCGCAGGGCGGAGACCTGGAGCTGTCAGCAACAGGAAGAAAGCGAAGCCCCGAAAGACGACACGAAACCAAAGAAATTTTTACCAGGACGAACACGTAGGCGTCAGCGAAATATGGACAGCAGGCCGCGAGGCCCAGGCCTGCCGAGCGCGGGTTCTTCTTGGCGACAGGAGCAACGAGGTATACGGGCGATACATGCAAACACGATCTGTTTCGGGGGGGCTTGGTACCCCAGAGTTTTTTTTCATTTTCAACCATTTCCCCAGGAGGTCATCAATCAGAAGGAACAGCCAATTAATGGTCACACGTACCCCCCGGGTTCAGCGCGCCGTGTTTCGGCACTGTGACTTTGCTCCGTTGGGTACTGCTTTGTAAAAGTGAATCCCCCGCCACCCATTCTGGCACCAACTAGACTGCCGGTACCTTTTGCTTCTGTAGCGCAGAAGGAGGACCTCAGACTCGCTCAGGAAAGGTCGATCGGTTTGCTAAATGGTTGCCGATGTTCTCAATCGTCAGTGCTCCATGATATCTTCTCACGTGCCCAGGTCAGTTGTAGGTATGGTATGGTACACCTCCCCTCCGATCGTAGGGGATCTTGAACATGCTCGCCCCCCCCGCCCTTGCTTACGGTTCTCGTCAGGTGTCGAAACGCCGAGAGCGAGAGGCGGAACGTGCTGACTCTCAGATGCTTGCCGAGATCACAGGCACCGAGCGGAAAGAGCTCGAGAGAGCTGGGAAGGAGTTGCAGAAGTTGACGGCACTGATCGAGCGCCGACGGTCCTTTGGATTCGAGGTGTGGGGGAAGGAGGTTCAGCCTAGCCGGCTTTCGTGAGTCTCGGGATTTGCAGTCCTATCAAGCGTTGGTTTGTGCGTTCTACACGTCAAATCCTCTACGGCACCACTTCTCAGCACTAGGTGGTCTGTTGGAGATTGGAGGTAATATATTTTACCGCGCACGGATATGTTTGTCGTTGGTACTAGTCGCCGCTTCCTCTTGATGTTGCACTTTTCGTTTCTGCTCACAAGTTCTTGCCCCATGTCTAATTCCCCGTTGGTAATGTGCTGTTCGAATGCGCTTAGATGCCAGAGACGCGCGCAATTGTCCGAAAGCACAGCGAGTGGTATAAGCTCTTGGGGCCAAAGGAGTTCGACGTTGTTGTCCGCGAGCGAGACGAGGTGAGCTCGTATATTTCTGTCGGTGTAGCGCCGGTGGCCTTACCACTGCGGGTACTGTATGTCTACAGCTAAATTCTCCTTGGTCCGCTCAACCTTTGTAGATGAGTACAGTTCATCCTGGCTGGGTATATGGAGTGAACGTTCTTTCATCCGCTCGTCGTCCGTGATGGTCTCCTTCTCAATTGTGGTAGGTGACAAGTAGCATGACAGCTTGCTGGACAGCAATAAGTTGTCTAAGGTTGGCATGGCTTCTCTTGCAGAGAACGGATGGACACGATAACGGTAGTGAAAGGTTCGCACAGAGCAACATGCGGTGTATGTGATAATCAGAGCTACGAGTGACAACCTTCACCTTAAGACGGGGTTTGAGTTTCTTTTTCGTCGTTGAGGGAGTTGAGTAAGCTCGGAGTTTGACAGCGTCTGGTGAGACCGTGCCGTGAAGAGATTGTCCGTCTGCCGTAAATGCGGCATGACCGCCGCCTCTTCGACACTTTTATAGGGCAAACAAGGAGGCATAAAAGGGCTTCGACCCCTGTACATTGCCTTTTCATGTACCTCTAGCGAAACTACCAGGAAGATGATTTCGTTTGTACCCGGGCAGCCAGGGTCCATGATATGTAGTAGTTTGTGCAGCTTCTGCACGAAGCCGCCAAAGCTTCCACCAGCTCTGCGCTTCAAGTGCTACTGGAAAGCCCAAGTATACGTGCAAAGTCGACACAACTCCGACTTGCTCTTCCTCCTAAAGCTGCTCTTGATTTCATCCAGCAGCTCTTGGTATGTCCACAAAGCCACTTGGTTCTTGTCTGTGTTCACCAGCGTTCCAATCGACTGAAGCTTCTCTTTTCTGAATCTCAATGCTGTCGTGAAGATAGAGAATTGTAGAGGATGGCCTTCGCCTTCGCTCTGATCAACTTTGTTCCCCCCGAACTCCATTAGGTTACTCATTTCCCAGCGGACCCACAGATCACAAACACACTTCAACCTATTTGTTGCATTTTTCACTATTAGATAATATCTCGGTGTCTCTCACCTGGGTACCTACCGGGTGTAGGCTGATCCGCTCGAGACAGAGATGGCGTCACGATCACACTGTTGGTTCCAGTCATCGTGGAAGAGAGTTCCAACATTCTGTGGTCCGACAAGGCGTTTCCACCGGAGGGGGCACGCGTGAAAAAGGATACGAGGACGATTCTTGAACCATCCCCCACCCCTCCAAATGTCGGAAACAATACGATTGACGGCAGAGGACGTGAAATATAGGAAACGATGACATCGAGACCTCCATCTCCAACTTTTTCCTCCTAAATCGTAGCCTCAAGCATCGTCGCACTTCAGCTCTTCGTTTTGCTTGACGGGGCATTCTTGCCGTTCAAGCCATTCGACTGATCTCCTTGCATACTAGGTCATGAACACGAAAAAAGTAATATGTAGACTACACGTCTCGTTTGTTCATGAGTTCACGGTTGAAACGTTCCAGGATCAGCACACCAGCTCTAAACGCGAGCGTCACACGTACCTGCGGTATGCCTTGCCGCTTGAGTGCTCCTCTCCTTCTCACTGCGCTCATGTGGGGTTACCACTCGTGTGGCAGGTACATGTCATGCTCCCCGGCGTACCAATCAATGTTCGTTTTTCGTTCGGGGTTAAGTTCATACTCCTCACGATCACACTATTGATACGGCTCAGTTATTCAATCCGATACACCGCGAGAAGAGCCGAGAACGCACTCTCCCCAAAAAGCAGAATGCCAACCTCTCACCGTGGGTGCATTTGCTCAGAGTTGTCTACAGCAGTATACATCGCTGGGCCCGTTGCTGCGCCCGTTGCGACGGGTAGACGTGCCTCTGACAAGGGCGCGCAAGAACACGTGCATTGCCGCCAGAGAAAGATGTACCGAGCACGAAACTAATCAAATAATGTACGAATGTACATCAAGCTTCCGAACCGTTTGGATCGCTGCAATATCGGGGGTGAATCCCACCGGAGTTATAGAGCACTCCCACTATGTTCCCAATGCCGTGATCAATATGTCCCCTTGCGCCTCAATGTGAAAGCTGCTGAGCCATACATATTTCCGGGCATACTTCCGGGCATATTTCCTCCCCTCCTACAGCAGAGGTAAATGGCCTAACGACGACAGCATGAACGGGCATGAGTACACACCCCTAATCCAAGGTTCGCGCGAAGGCGTTGTGGCAAGTTCGTTAGAGGCCGAAGACTTTGTGGCGATGTTGTTGTGGCCTCCTTGGGAATTTCGTCATGGCCTGACGGTGGCACCGGAGCCTAGCTCAAGTTTAGATATCTGATGTATTGGAAAGTTGGGGAGTGCGGCATGTGATGCAACCTCTTTGCTACAACTACCAACCTGTACATAGCTCCTCGCTATCATTTACCAACCGACGCAAACTTGTAGTTCTTGAGACGTGCTTCATCAGTTCTCTGTTACGTATGTATCATTGTACACGTCCAATGTCCAATTGAGGTGTCTGTCTTTACTGCACATCCTACAGTACTATTTCGACACGCGGTCCTGTCGTTCAGGTGATGGCCAGCAGTCTCATGGCTTTGGAACCGAGGCTGGGACTGGAAGCGAAGCACGCATCCGTGGCAGTGGTCGGATCTGCCCACCTTGATGGCATGGAAGGCATCCTGGCAGCAAACGGCTATGATATCCTCACGTAGTCCACGCCCCGAGATAATCGTTGTTTGTGTTTAGCGCTTGGGTGGTCAGCAGCGCCAGGCTTTGAAGTCGAAGGACCAGAGGCCTTGCGGTGGTTTGCCAGCGCAGCTGCCGTGACTTGTGGCGGGGCTAGGCTCAATATTCCTTAGTGAACCAAGGGCATTGCTTCTTTCCCGGGTTCTAGGCCAATATTCCGACAGGTCCTCCCTAGGCCTGCGGCATTTGTTGTGAGAACAGTTATCTGACTCAAAACCCGTGCTCTCTTCCACGCCATGTTTCCCTCCTCCATCACCATGTTCATCTTGCTCCTTTTCTTCTCTTTCCCTTTGATCAATCGAAAATGACCCTCGATACCATCACCATATTTTTTTCGACGGCACTACAACACTCCCAACCTATTGGCCGTGGTGAAATTTAGTCGATCAGCAGCTCATGATGTTTGTTGAAGTCACGAGGTCGTACTGATCGTGATCGAAGTAGTGTAGCTCGAAGGTAATCGTCTCCGAACTCTGTTGGTATGGCAAGCCTTGCGGCGAAGAAAGGCGGACTCGTCGTCGAAATTTCTATGCAGAACACCTCGTAGGCCAGTGTGTATGTGTTTTTATTACTAGCATCGACCGCGCTCATCGGCTGACCAATGAAAAGACGTCAGTCTTAGTGCGGTTGAAAACACAAAACACTTCTATCTACCATGAACTGGGACCCCGTGAGGGGGCAGCATGGGGGAGGCTAAACCATCCTTCGGATTAAAAACAGAAACAGCAGCAACAGACGAAAAATGCACGCGTCTACCAAGGCTATTACCTAGTACTCGAGTTCGTTTAGGAGTACTTTCACCAGTGTCCTCCTTGTTTTCGCTACCATCATTCTGATCCTCATTTCGACAAGAAGAATCTCTGGGCAGTTCTTCCCTAGCCCTACGTTTCTTGTTGTGGGGAAGGTCATCTGGCTCAAACCCTTTGCTCTCTTCCACTCCTCCATGTTTTTCTGCTCCATCGTCGTCATCCTCCTTTCTCCCCTTTCCCTTTCCTTCGTCTTCGTCACTCCCAAAAGAATTACTCTCACCACTATCGTTGTCGCAGAGATCCCAACCGATTGGCCCTGGTGGAAGTTGGTCGATCAGTAGCCCATGACGTTTGAACACATCGCGAGTTCGCATCGACAGAAAACGAGCTAGCTCGAAGGTAAACCGTCTCCGAATCCTGTTAGTATGAAAAGCTTTCAGGCGAACTAAGGCCCTCTCGTCGTCAAAATTTTCCCGGCAAAAAGCTTCGTGCGCCAAGTGGTTGGCGATAGCAACGATGAGTCGATTGGTGCCTTTGCCAAGACCACCATTCGTTGAAAAAGCAGCAGTAAGGAGGGTAGATCTAGACGGGTTGAAAGTTCCCGCATAGTGATTTGCCTTACTTGCAGCTCGATCTTCGAGGGCTGATCCTGGCTTAAGGATCGACTTGTCGATGCTTCGACCTGCTGATGGGTTGACGATTGTTACGTCGATCAGAATGGACTTGGTGCAGAGGTCCTCTTCCTTCTCTCCTGCATGTAATCCTGGGGGGATTACCAAATCCATCTTGTATAGCCCCTTTCCCCTACCAGTGCCTGTGGTAAAAGGGGAAGAATCCTCAACGGTGTATGTGTGTGTTTGCATGTAGTACGTATGTATTAATTTCTTTTTCATACGGTGCATGTGCCTTTACTGCCATTCCCTATGTCGCAAAACATTCAAAGGGCCATATTTTTGGAAACCATGCATCGCCCATAGACTGACGGGCTTCAATTTTGGTCCAAATGGGGGCGGAGGGTGTACTCTCATGATTTTCGTGCTTAAGCGGTTGGACCATTTACCACGCGTCCTCGAGAGGACGGAGCATTGTTCCCATAGTGCCGATCACCGATGGCCAATCATTCCTTCCTACTTTGCCAGAGGTCGCTCAAAGATGTTTTCCCTAGCCTATCTATCCTACCGATATTACTTCTCGGCGCTTCACCCCATTTCTTCCTAATAGGCTATGCCCCAGTGCAGCTACGGTCTTCTCCTGGCTATTCCATGCCTCAAACACCTCCCTGTACCTTTCGTCTACTTTTCCCAGCAGTATTCACAATCTCATTGTCGTATTACGGGCATTCCGCACCGACATGGATTCGCACTCGGAGCAGCATTCACGTTCGAGCTGTCGTCGTCATCGTCTACCTTCTCAAATTTCCGTCTAACTTCTCGAAGGCGAATGTCCCCAGCCATAAATTTAACCTTCAGCTTTGTCGCTGCATCCACGGTCAATGTAGGTACTCCTTGAAGCCTACTCCTTCTTTCGACATGCTGTACACATTTAGACCTTTAACCTTGGTATCTTCGGTAGGGTATGTTCTCTCTCTAGCTACAGTATCGTTTGAACCCTTCTAGACCTACCTACCGTTTCCAATGCATCAACTGTTTACGGCCTACGCCACTTATTTATCGGGTGGGACTGTTTTGGTGATGTATTAACTTCACGAGAGGTAGACGACCGTCCTTCACATGGACGAAAGAGGGAGTGCTCAAAGAGCGGCTACCACAGCACGGAGGGGCCCCGTGGATCATCGGGGTGCCCCCTATCAAACGGCAATCTTACCAGTCTGCGTGACACAAAATCATCCAGCACATGTATCCAACACCAATGTTCGCAGACCCACGCCCATCAACTTCGTCGTCTTCCAACTCCTTCCATATGTCACCTACAACCTTAAACTCACTCCTCCGTGGGTTGTCTACCCCTCTCTTTGTTTGCCCGCTTGGCATCCCAAGCTAATCTCAACATCATCTATCTTCTCTCCCATATCGTACATGCATAGGGTCCTGCCATCATTATAGTTTCTTCGCGTCTCTTCCCAATCGTAGGGATCGGATCCCTACACAGTTCTTCCCTTGCTGCTGCATTACATGTGCGCTTGGCGAATGACGTTTGCTACTTTCATCTGCGCCGCCACCAGCTCTTTGACACCTTTTCATTCCCTTGCCATGCTTCTCCGGCGTACTCTAGCGGCGGTACGATTTTGCCTTCACAACCGTCAATTTGATGCGCGTACTTGTATCGAGGTGCCTGCTTGCGAGTATTGGGTGCAGCTTCCCTGCTCGCGGATTGCCCTTCTCCACGACCTTGGACATGTGTTCATCTATCCTCGTTGCATACCAGTGCACTCTTCTTATCGTTTGGCGACAGTCAGTCCCTACTTGTCAGCACAACCCTTCGTTGCGTCAATCTGCAGTTAGTTGAAGTCCCTCACGGTATCAGACATCCATAACAATATCATCCGCATACACATTCATTCCCGACGCCCAAGTTTCCGCTAACTATATTCCCCTGCCAACGGCCTCCACGAATTTCAACAATTCAATTATGAACACCTGGTTCAGAACTGTGTGACCCCAACGAACGGAGTAAATCCCAGAATCGACACCACACGGAAAGACCATCTGTGCAAACTACTGCACGACACAAACTACTGCACGACCCAACTTGCACGACGTGAAGGTATTTACTCTATTGGACGTTCACGTTGGACATAATAAAAACTCGCTAAACAACCTTTTGCGTGAGGCTCGACGCGATTTGGTTGCCTTAAACCAAGCCCATGCCCTTATGTGCCAAGCTTTTGTTTGGAGCAAACATCAACCTACGATTACCGGGGTTCTTGTTATTTTTTCGACGCCCTTTGCCCCAAAGAGAGCACACAGTGGATTTGAACGGGACACTTAGGATAATACAGGACAGGAGCGTGTAGAGCCCATGCCCTTAAGTGTCAAGTTCTTGTTTAGAGCAAACATCTACCTACGATGAACGGGGTTCTTGTTATTTTTTCGACGCCCATTGCCCCAAAAGAGAGCACACAGTGGATTTGAACGGGACACTTAGGATAATACAGGACAGGAGCGTGTAGAGCCCATGCCCTTAAGTGTCAAGTTCTTGTTTAGAGCAAACATCTACCTACGATGAACGGGGTTCTTGTTATTTTTTCGACGCCCATTGCCCCAAAAGAGAGCACACAGTGGATTTGAACGGGACACTTAGGACAATACAAGAGCGTGTAGAGCCCATGCCCTTATGTGCCAAGCTTTTGTTTGGAGCAAATATCAACCTACGATTACCGGGGTTCTTATTATTTTTTCGACGCCCATTGCCCCAAAAGAGAGCACACAGTGGATTTGAACGGGACACTTAGGACAATACAAGAGCGTGTAGAGCCCATGCCCTTATGTGCCAAGCTTTTGTTTGGAGCAAATATCAACCTACGATTACCGGGGTTCTTATTATTTTTTCGACGCCCATTGCCCCAAAAGAGAGCACACAGTGGATTTGAACGGGACACTTAGGACAATACAAGAGCGTGTAGAGCCCATGCCCTTATGTGCCAAGCTTTTGTTTGGAGTAAACATCTACCCACGATGAACGGGGTTCTTGTTATTTTTTCTACGCCCATTGCCCCAAAAGGGAGCACACAGTGGATTTGAACGGGACACTTAGGATAATACAAGAGCGTGTAGAGCCCATGCCCTTAAGTGTCAAGTTCTTGTTTAGAGCAAACATCTACCTACGATGAACGGGGTTCTTGTTATTTTTTTATGTCCATTGCCCCAAAAGAGAGCACACAGTGGATTTGAACGGGACACTTAGGATAATACAAGAAGGTGTTGAGTACCAGCAGTACAATCGGGCACCCCCTAGTTCAAGTAATGTGAACGAATTCGGCTCCGAGTGCGAAGACCGGGTTCCGCAGTTGCGTGATGTCCGTTGTATCCATACTATACATTCAATATACTTACTAATTTTCGACACACCAACTGCTTGTCATAATTTATGTCATTTTTTTCGTACGGCACTTAGTCCTTCCACTTTCAATTTGTCTCACCCTCTCTTTTTCACACATCATGTTTTCCTCCCGGGCGGGCGTTGATTTTTCCTCCAGGTGGCCGTCCCGCCTAACGCGAAGGCGGTCCATGGTAATTCCTGTAGGACAGTTGACAGGGGTTCGAGCCTCAAACTTTTCCCCTTGTTGGTGCTGCATGGGCGTTTTCATCCATGGAAACCGTAGAAATTTCTATGGAATTCCTTGGTTTCCGTGGAACTCTGCGGAAACTGTGGCAAGCCATGGAACTCCACAGAACATTCCATGGAAAATTCCACGGCACGTTCCGTGGCAAATTCCACAGAATAGCCGTGGACTCTACCATCACCGGGTTCCATGGCGCACCATGGGCCGTCGTGAAATTCCATGTAGTTCGATTGAGTTGCGTGGAATTCCACAGCTTTCCATGGAACTCCATCGAACTCCATGCCGCACCTTCGTTTCCATCATGTAGTCCATGAAGGTCCATTGAATGTTCCATGGAGTGTCGTGGACCTCCATGGACCTCTATGGCATTCCACGGAATATTCAACGGAATTCGACGGCATTGACAAATAATGTACGAAACCCAACACACACCCATATTCCAAAAGATATCCACTCGTTTGAAACAAATATTGATTCTTGAGACAGTCATTAACAGCCAACCAAAAACCAACTTTACAGTATTTGTAATACATTTATTTTTTTTCGCGTCTAGGCGATGTTGGTGAGAGAACCTTCTGCGATTTCGATATTCAGCCCCCTCCGTTGCCATGGGCAAATCGCAAACTTCGCCAGATCGATGATATTTTCTCGCTCGCAATGCCGGTCGGCCCGTACAGACACACTTGAGGGTCAACGACGACGTTGATCGAACATGAGCAGTGCATTCAGCTGGATTGGCTCGTTTGCGGATGCCTCATGCACGAGATACGGGTTGGATTGCCAGGACCGGTACCCATTATTAGGGTTCGAAATGGACGGGGACGGTTGCGGGGACGTCGAGGGAGGAAGAAGCTGAAAGGCATTCAAGGGCTCGTTTTGGATGGTGAGTACAACGAGAGGCCATGTGTCGGCGTATAAAAAAAGGATGCCGGACTTGAGTTCGCCCTTCCTTGCGCAGGTCGCCGCAACTCACCAAGGAAACAGCGATTGATTGTCAACTGCATGAAGAAGGGCAACACGTTCCAATAACAACCCATTTTTATCCACTTGATCGGTATCCACCTCGTAAACCGTTTTTCAGAAGATCGAAGCACGTGCGGCTCTCGATCGACATCCACCGCCAAACAATTTCTGATGAACAAATCACATTAAACAACATAGTCTATGGTGAAATTGAGAGCGAAGCATGAAATTGACAGCGAGAGCCAAAAAAATAATAATTCAGGTCCATTTCTTGGGAAGTAGGGGGCGGGCTCTTGCGAAGGTGTACCGATTCAGGTAAAAGCCAATCTACGGATACCCTGCGAATCCAGTCCTCCTTAACACTCTCCACCCACAGAATTTACCCTCAACTGGGAACCTCTTGTGGCCAGGATGGGTAATTCGATGGAAGTGTCACAAGGTTCTTTCAGGATCGACTCCAAGAGGTGTTCTCAGGACTGACACACATTGTGTCCATGGGAAAATATCCAAGTCAGGAGAAAAAGTGTGCACCAAAGGAGATTCGAACCAGTATCCTGCCGCTGACGCCACATGCGAAGGTGTACCGATTCAGGTAAAAGCCAATCGACGGATACCCTGCGAATCGGATCCTCCTTAACACTCTTCCAAGAAGCGGCGCAAATTGAAGGTCGCATCAGCAGCGTCACGAGCATATGCGTGTCATCGTCATCGGATGCTGCAGCTAGGAGCTAGACAAGTTGCTAGATTTCCCCAGATTGGCTATTCCTGCCTCAAACTGTTGCAGGGCGGTTTGGCCTCGGGCGGTGGGCTCTGCTGTAGCTTCTGCTCGCCGCTGTAGCTCCACATCGAGAGACTCCCACAGGATGACCAGGGTATCTGCTTGTAGCTACGGGCTGGCCCTTCAATTCAAGCTACACAGCAAGCTCCACCTCTCAGCAGTAGTCCAGCTGCAGCGCATCGCGCAATCTCGCTCTCAATCAGATGCTTCGCTCTCAATTTCACCAATATGCTGTTATTATTAGGCGACTCTATGTCGATGTGTATCCACTACCAAAAAGTACGCGCGGTGAATCTTCTGCTTCAGGTGCTGTGTGAGAGAAATGATTCCGGCGACTTGACTGTAGACTACTGCCGTACATGGAACGTGGCGGAGAACACCGATTGCACAGGCACCGACGGTATTATCAGTCTCCCTGATACCGAGTGCAACTGTATCCAAATTGAAATCCCCCGACATCTTGACTTTGGAGTCGGGGATCTCACCTTGGTTACAGTTGTACTCGGTGTAAGGGAGACTGACAACACCGTCGATGCCTGTGCAACCGGTGTTCTCCGCCACAGCCTTCCACGTAATGCATGAGTCTACAGTCAAATCGCCGGCATCATTACTCTCACCAGCACCTGAAGTAGAAAATTCGCCGGACGTTATCAAAAGTTTGTCCGGCACGTTGGTAAAACACAGCATAGTTGAATGGAAACAGTAGTTTGTGCACGACCAACGTCAATCCAAACGGCTACGCTTTTCCAATCAACCTCTTCTTTCCTGTTTACTACCACTTTTTTCTTGTGATCACATGGCGCCACCGTTTGTCCCGCTTCCGAACGTACGCGACGACCTCGTACCATGGGGCGTTAGACGTTGGGTAAGTTGTGAGACGGCCGTAGTTTATCCGTATTCCCTCTCAGATGTGATTCAACACATAGGCGTGAGGACGAGTGACCTTTTTTTCAGGCCCCAGTTCTTCGTACGAGGTAGAAATGCTCCCCATGTTAGATCTACCGGCAACAGCGGAGGGCACGCGAACAGGAGCGTGTTGTATACCTGAAATGATAAAATGTGTGCCCCTCCCTCCTCGAAATTCATGGAGGGCCCATCTCTCCCCGCTCCCTTGCGTGTCCACGCAAGAGATCAAACGAGCCTCCCACTTCTAAGTAACGGACAATAGAAACACGCTAGTGTCGTTCCCTCGAGGGAGTCCACTAGGAATGGCGGGTTGTGAAGATGTGAAGATGGAGGTAGTAACGCCTCCGGCGATCCCGCGACGGGAAGCTCAACAAGAGGTCACGAGTCTGAAGCGGAAATGGGCTCGCTGTTGAAGAAGATCAGCCAGCTGACGATGCTGGTGACAAGTCTAGTTTCACGCAAGATGGGGGAGCTGCTCGCTTTCATGCATGAAGCTTCCTGACCCATGCACTGACGAAGAGAGTGAAAAAAAAAAACATGAAGAGGGCACACACGCCCCAGATACCGCTCCGAGAGCTGATAGGCATATACGACCCAGAATCGTCCATGCTAACGGCAGACGATCTACAGTCCCTGCCCTCCATGAAGATCCCCGTTGCTGAAAACCCAACAGGCACTGAACAAGATGCTTGACACTGCTGAATCCCTATCCAAGAGGGAACTTGAAGTCAACGAAACTTTGTCCACCACCTTTCCTTGGTCGCCCTTTCGGATGAGTATGTCATGACTAGGCACGCTCTCCGGCACAAGGAAACGTTGACGCTGGACGATGTGCTGAAGGAGGTCGCGATCGAGTACAAGGCGATCCGGGAGAAGTGGAGAAGGGGAAAGGCAAAGGTGAGCGAGGGCAAGAGCAGCGAGAGCGCGTCATGTCAAGATGAGAGGGGCGGAGAACGACTCGAGGAGTGAGTCCGACCTCGTCGTGGCGGACGCTCGTGGGCCAGGGCAGGCGACACCGCTGGTAGAGGCGCCGGCGGTACCCGGCAACAGGATCCAATGGGACGATAGTGGAGGTAGCGTCCCCCGGTCGCCCCATTCGGGAGGGG
Organism: Ectocarpus sp. CCAP 1310/34; assembly: GCA_902602495.3. Taxonomy (NCBI): domain Eukaryota; class Phaeophyceae; order Ectocarpales; family Ectocarpaceae; genus Ectocarpus; species Ectocarpus sp. CCAP 1310/34. Next base: position 30,387 of record CACKRE030005177.1, read on the forward strand.
GCGACTTCCGTGCTGATGATGACTTCAACAACCCCACAGCCAGCAGCAGCAGCAGCAACAGCCCCGACGACGACGGTGGTGGCGGCAACAGCTGCCCCGGTGACGCCGGCGGCAGCGAGCCTGGCGACCCTGATAAAGACGGTGGTGGCGGCAGGGAACCCGGCGAAGACTCCGAGAACCTCGAGGAGTACAAGTTCGATCCCGCCGACAGCTGCTACCCGCCGGAAATAGAAGGGAATATACTTCTGTGGGGAACCTCGAGTGCAGGACAGCTCCGCCACGCGCTCGAGCGCGGCGGCACGCGGAAGCAGACCCGGGAGCTGCAGGGTTCTGAGGAGGCGCCGAACCCCGAGGAGGCGTTGCTGGCGACCGCCCTGGAGACAGGGCGTAGATCGTCGGGGACAGCGTTTGCGAATCGCTGGTGAAGGAATACTGGGAGGAGGACAAGGAGCGCCGTGCAAGCATGGAAGAGCTGTACAGGCGCGAGATGCAGAACGTGCTCCAGTCCAACGACCCAGAACAGCAAGCGTTCGATGCCGAGGTCGAGGACCACGGGTTCCCCTGAACCAGAGTTAAGTGTTCCCTCGCCAATCGGGCAGAACCTAACGATGTAGAGGGCTGTGTCGACGACGTGAAAGGATGTGTTGAATTCCAAGTACAAGGTGTTCTGGGAAACGGCGGTGGAGAACGAAATTGGTGGTCATGACAAGGCGGGGACATTCACAAGGATTAACAGGCTACCCGACGGGAGAAAGGCCATAAGGGCGAAGTGGGTTTTCGTGTACAAGAAAATTGAGAAGGGCCTAGTTGTTGCTTTCAAGCACATATGGCTGCGCGTGGTTTCACCCAGATCCCCGGTGTAGACTTTCACCACTCATCCTCAGCGTCTACTGGTAGCTGTCGCCACCGAGAAGCACATAAATATTTGTCCATTGGGACATCAAGCAGGCGTACACCCATGCCAAGCTCAAAGAGGAGACATACATGAGGTTCATCTTATGGTCTGAAGCAGAGTGGCCGTGAATGGGGGTTTGACGCTGCCGATGCCCTCATCGAGAACGGTTACGATGGTCGACGGAGAGATCGTGCGTCTGATCGTGATCTACGTAGACAATATCACGTTGGTAGCGGATGAGAAAGAGCGAGAGGAGTTGCTCGTCTCCTTCCAGAAGAAGGTTCCGATGAAATATTTGGGAGAGTGCACGTGGTACAACGGGTGTGCGATCGAGATGGGTCTTGAGAGTGGAATCACCAAGCTGTCTCAGACTGCATACATCGAAAGGGTCCAACGTCATTACAACCGCTTCCACCCCTGCTGTCGCCGATGCTGACCTAGGGCAGAAGAGAGATGACGAGCCCGCGATGGACAAGCCGGTGAGGGAGGCAATCGGGTCCCTGATGTGGACGATGCTCACGAGACCAGACATCGCCTTGCCTCTGAACAACGGTGTGGCCAGATAATCCTTCGTTGATAGACCCACGACAAGTGGTAACCGGGCAGTGGGAGCCAAGCTCAATTTTATTTGCATGCCCCATTACCGAAATCGGTCGCAAAATTTTGCGAGTTGAGTCAAGTCAACAAGTGCACACGATTACCCCGGGGGGAGGTGTAAGTAATTCAGGTGGGAGCAGTGCGGGACCAGCAGCTGCAGGAGATAGCAGTGCTGCACCAGGAACGGTTGTAGGACATAATCAGTTGGGCCAGGAAGCAGGTCTCGGTTTGCGAACATGCGACTTGTACAGTGATGAAGCAAGAACGTTTGGGCAACATTTGCCGCAAAAGCCTGAAAGTGAACGGGCCCAGGAGTAGAGACGAGATGAAACCTCTCGAGTCGCCTTAGACTTGATCGCAGAAGACGTGAAGGCGGCAGACATTGAGGAAGGGAAGTTTCCTGAAGGAGTGGAAGTGGATGAAATTAAACGATTAGTGTCATAAGGAACGATCATGGCATTAGCTTACTCCACACAGTTGTTGGTCCGACGTCCTTCTCGTATGCCCGCTGAACGGCCGAACAGGAGGCCGGGACAGTTTAAGCGCGTCTTGGGAGATGAGCCAGTGAGGACGTAGGTGCCACTGATGTTGAGACCTTGGGTGATGGATTGTGCGCACACGGAGGTAGTATATTAAGGAGGAAATATGACGTTGGCACTACTGCAACGTGTCTATTGGTGAGTCGGAATGGCGGAAAGTGTTCGATGGTGGTGCAGGAAGTGTTACGCTTGCCAATTTCGGGAGGTCCCTAGACATGGATCACGATAGCGTTTGGTTTCATTACCGTTTCTGAGTAGGCCGGGACAGATGGTCTCCTTTGACTTTTTGGTCCCCTTGCATGAAACAAAGCATGGCAATGAGTATATATTTTCGGTGGTGGATCTCTTTAGCAGACATGCAAGCGGACATGCGATTTAGAAAGAGGAAAAGAACTCGAAAGGATTCGTGGCCATCATGGTAAATGATATTATTCCACGTTGGGGTTGCCCCCACACCTTTTCGTCTGACAGGGGACCGGAATTCGCGCTAGGCGTAGCGAAGGGTATGTTCAAAATGCTTGGGTCAGTGAAAAAGTTCACCAGCGCGTATCATCCCCAGACCAACGGGATGGTCGAACGGCTGAAGCACACCTTGTGTCCGATGTTGTCACATTTGATAGCAGATATTCTGGGGGTTGGGATGAGATGCGGTTGCTGCTCGCAACAATAACGTTAGCAGGGGAACAGGGTTGGCCCCGAATTTGGTTCACATCGGGCGATACCTGAGATTGCCTATGACGACTCTACAAGGACGAGATGCGAGAGGCCACCAAGGATTAACTAAGATCAGATGGATTATCTTGAGCTGACGAGAGATCGGCAGGTCAAGGCGTATGAGCTAGTTAGGCAAGAACATAAGCTCAAAAAAGCCAAACATGACAAAAACAAGGAGAAGTTGGCTTCCATCATGGAGAACAAACCGCATATCGAAGCGGGTGATTGGGTCTTGGTAAATGACGGAAAGAGTACCGTCGCAGGGAGTGGCCAGCACGTGCTGAAACCGCAGAGCGACTTTAGCGGCAGGAAGTCCAATTCCTTTCTGAGCAAGCTCAATCATTGCTGGACGGGACCCTATATAGTACTGTTGGTTGGACCAGGACACTTGGAAGTTGGACAAGGGTGATCGGGTCCGATCATTGAAAAGGTGGGACCAAAGCTGTTACTGTTGGACATCAAGAAAGATGAGCCGGGGGGGGACATCACTCGAAGGGTGTCAGTTAGCCGATGCAAAGAGTGTTACAACCCACACGGAGGACAAAAGAAACCGAGGCTATTGCCGTGGAACATAAACAAGTACATCCTAAACAAAACTTCGAGCTGTCGCCTCCGTTTCGTCTTGCTATGGAGGACATTTTTGAGGAGAAAGACAGTCGCAGTCTAGAGGCCACTTGAATAGAAGAGAAACATATAATCTGTCGAGGACTGGGAGGAAAGACCGCAGTGCAGTACTGGACGAAATGGAGAGGGTTGGAGCAAAACACCTGGGAACATGAAGGAGAATTGCAATGATACGGCAATCATGAACAGAAGTATTGGGCGGATCAGCCTAACTGAGCAAGTGGCGGGGGGAAATGCCAAATACCGCCGATACCGTATTCAGCTTGCCAAAAGAGCTGTTGCTCACAAGGCGGGAGGGAGACATGTGGCGACCGGGTATAAGATATGTTGCGATACACGGGGGAGGCCCAACATTTCTACTCCTGATATGATCGGATTGTACATCTACTACAGAATAACCAAACGTGCAGGATGGCACTTTGCGGTGGTAACACAAGCGGTGGAAGGGGTTGGAGAGAGGGAGACTTCACACACAATCAAGCTGCTGGACACGGGTCTACGAATCAACGCAAAGCTTGAGGAAGAGAATCTTACAACGGACAACCTGGTTGAAGACGCTGGAACGTGGTGCTGGCATGTGCATGTCACTGGAAAGGACGCAAAGCGATATTTGTGAATGCTGCAGCAATAATGACCTGAACAGCTAGGTAGACGTACTCGTACTTTTAGGTGTTTGACTGCTGAAAACTGTGCCTTGTGGTGGTGCGTTCGACCAGTGTTCTTGAGAATTTGAATTGCGTAGGACTGTTGAAAGGCGACCGTGTACGGTGCGGTCGACTAGGAGTCAATGTCTTCTGGTTATTCGTAATGAGTAACATCGCCGCAGCAGAATATGCATGCGGATATATGTTCAACGTGGAGTTAGGGTGTGTGTAAAGTTTGGTCTTTTTTCGACGCACGACGTAGACTATACCTTAAGGGTGCCCAGACAAGCCTGGTAAAAATAGGCCTCTGAATCGTAACAAAAAAATAAAAAAAAATGCCTGAACCGTCGAAAATTATGCATGTTTGGGGGGGGGACATGTAAGCCCACAAAACCTATACGAACTGGGGACGGCCCCTTCCACAGCAGTGCACAGCCCCGACAGCCGCAGTAGGGAGCATAAGACGCCACCCACTAGCACAGGATCTCTCCAGATGGAAGGCTCGACCAGCCCCCTAGCGAAACGGGCCCGCAGGTCAACGGAGTCGAGGCAGACGCCCAACCAAGAGGAGTCTGCGCTTGCGGGAATTCATCCTTCGCAGCAGTAGCAGCAGCAGCAACAGCAGCAGCAGCAGGGACAGCAGCAGCAGCAGCAGGAACAGCAGCAGCAGCCGCAAACTGGGTCCCAACAGGGCACAGGCCCAGCACCAGGAGCCGCTGGTCACTTGGCAGGAGGACCCCGAGGGAGCCGGGACGTGCGGGCAGTTCCACGCACAAGTGGTCAGTCGCGTCAACCTGCAGGCGAGTACCCACGCCACAGCGGTTACTGCTGTGGCAGTAGCAGAGAAAAGGGGGAATGCCGTACACCCTGCCGCAACTACTTAGGGCTAACAAATCGCGGGGCTTACAAGGGGTCCCTGGGCGAAATACTTTGAACGATAATGCAAACCGCGTGGGCGTCGTACTGAAACCCCAATGCTTCACCATATCTTTTTCTTTCGGTAAACACAGCAGACGTGACATAAGATACCACCCCCCTGCCCTTGGATCGACTTGTAAAGCTACAATCTACAACATCGCGAGGAGTAACGTTGTTCGGAGGACAATTATTTGGAGGTTCTCGACGGGTAGCGGATGCAGGGCGTGCACTCTTACCACCGCCTAGCTTGTTGCCGCTTCGAAATAATTCGATATTTACACTTCGGCCCAGTGTTCCATAATATACCACCCCCTCCCCTCCCGCGGGGATCGATTTGTAAAGCACGATTACACCATCACTGTGAGGAGACATTTCCCAAACGA
>CACKRE030005177.1:39249-60152 GCA_902602495.3 Ectocarpus sp. CCAP 1310/34
ACAAGAACCAATCTTGCCACCAGCAACGATTTCTTACGAACTGGTTGCATCTGATTCATCACAGTCGGCAGTCAGCAGTGTTGTGAGTGTATGCAACGGGGTCTACCTGCTGTTTCATCCAGCGCCTTGTCCTCGTCTCCCGGTGGCCCACCAAAGTAGCGGGTGCTGGTCTCTGCTGTGGCTGATTTTCGAACCAGTAGCAGGGTTTCCAGCCGTTCTAAATGCTAGATATTTGGTTTTTCCGAACCGGAACATAGGTTGTCTGGGTACCCTTAATGTGTTGACTGCGTGGGCTAATTTGGTGCAATCAGCGTACTTTGGTATTTCCAAGTGATTTGGGTACATACTAAAGTTAGAAAAGAATGCATTTTTGTGTTTTTATGCGGCAGTCTATGAGTTAGAAGTAGAAGCTATTCTATGAGGTATGGCAATTAGACTATGAGTTATGGGAGTTGCTGGTAAGGACCGAAGCTGAAGGGACTCTCCAGAATAATCAGTCATGTTGGAAGAACGTTAGATCAAGAAGGGTAGCAGGCAGTTAAGTCATGGGAGATTTGTTCTGTCCAGAAGCCCCGAGCCCCTTCCCACGGCTAGCCACGACAGAAGGTTGAAAGTTTTTCGAGTTTCTGGAGGCGTGTTCCATCCAAAAAGCAGGTTCATATGTACCGCAGTACGGGACCCTGCGGAGCCCCGTAATCTCGCCGCATCTCGGAGACATGGAGCTCGCAGATGAAGCGCACGTTACTCGCTCACTTGCCTCTTCACGTCTTCCTGATGCAACCTCTAGGCTAACGCACAGGAGTTCAGCTAGCGTGATATCCATCCTGGGGCCACTGCTTCGCCCTTGTGAGCGCGATGAAGGTCGTGTTCGTGCATTTGGACCTCGGGATCGGTGAGACACATGGCCAAGATCCGAGATGCTTCGCCGTTGCGTACAATTCACCGCACCTACACTTGTAGATGCTCCGTACGGGCAGTGTTTGCGTGCCCGACCATGAGTGGCCGCCAAGGGTGAGTGTAGGACGAAGATGGCACGTGTCTTGATGATCTCTTGCAAACCCGAGGTAACCGTCCGAAGGACGATGACACGAGGGTACAAGAACTCTCTGCTTCAGCTGTTAGACTATTACAGCAGTACACCCCAATTGCTACTTTACATATCATGGATTCGGGCATCTCTGCCGACGAGAAGCGGCGCGAGCTTCGCTGCAAACTGTAAAACACAATGCTACGCCTGCGAGACCCCACTATTCAAGCCGGGCGTACGAAAGCTTTGATTAGCGACGTCAAAGACTGGACACATGGCTTGCACCCTACCACAGCCTGCAGATAGAAAACCGGCAAGAGAACGAGCACCTGCAGCAGCCGCAGCAGAGCAGCAGCAGCGTACATAAAACGGGGGGTAATGAGACCAGCAGCATGCACGAAGCAGCTGGAGGGGCTGGGGCTAACAGTGGAAGACAGCCGTACTAGCTTTCGACGACGATGGTTCAAGTCGTACGGTATGCAACATAACCGTATCTATCCGATACACACACCGAGACGCTCAGAATGCTTAGCCACTTGTACTGCCAGATTCCAAATCCAGCGAAAGCGCACCTCCACCGTGTAGTTTGACCATCTGCATGTGGCACCCCTCTTTTCCCTTGCAACAGCTTCTTACGACGTGCATGTTGACGCAATCACTCTGTCGGCCTGGCTGCCACGGTCCAATACCTAGAGAGCTGGGTGGACAGCACCTGGCTGCTTCGCCACACGGGCGTACCCACTACAGCAGTAGGCACAGCGTTGAAGCCTTGCTTTGTGGCCTTGGCCTATGTTGTCTGAAATGACAGCCAAAACATGCCACACGCTTCGTATGGTGTCCACCAGCAGTATGTCCAAGGGGGGACCGGATTGGTCACGACCCAGACCTAATTGTTTGTGCACAGGGAGCCCGACAAGGTCGAAAGTTGTTTTGTCAACCCTCCCACCAGCAAGACTCCATTCACCACCCACGGAAGACGGGCGCGTCAGTTGGACCGTTACGGATTTTAGATGGTACTGAGCAGAGACCGGAAAGTTTTAAAATGTGAAGACAACAACAACAACAACAACAACACGCACGCAAGGTGGGGCGGAGATGCTGGTGGTGAACGCTGCGGTGGCCGCATGCCGAGCCGGGCACGACGTGGTGATATACACATCGCACCACGATGAGAGCCGCTGCTTCAAGGAGACCATGGGGCAAGGTGGGTCAATCCGTTCGGTTTTTGGATTTGCTTCGGCTACGTGATTGTTTGTTTCATGCTGCTGCACGTGCTGGAGAGGTTTTGTGTGGCGCGCGCAGGCTCAGGCGCCAAACAGAACACGTTTGTTTGCCACGTGAACGAAGAGCGAGGTTGGCGCTTGTACTGTTCTCTTACTCGGTTGGTGACGAGTGCTGGGTTGTAGTATCGAGCAAGGTTCGCTGGTGTTCTGCCACCCAATATCTCGTGAGCCAAGCTCGTAAGTACTTCTCAGGCTCAGCTGCAATCGCGGGCACCTACGTGGAGGGATTGGTTGCTCTTGTCTTGGCCCTACGCGTGTCGCAGTTTTCCCCTTCGACGTAGGCGGTTTCGGGTAGATAAGGACTGGCAAGATAAAACAAACAGAACTGCCGACGACCAAACGCCAGAAACAAAAAAAAACACGAAAAGAAGCTCCTTCGAAGATAGTCAAATCTTCTGCATGGCGCCGCCAATGTGGGTATCCCGCACGTTCACTGCCACTGACGTTCTTCCTGCATCCTTTTTTTCTCACCAGGCGTCCTTGCGGGAAGGATCCGGGTACGGGGGGACTGGCTTCCGAGACATCTTGCTTTCGGCCGTTTCACCGCGCTTTGCGCCGTAGCAAGGTGGGCGATGAATGTTCCCGGCGGCGGGTTTCCACACGAAGAAGGCGTGTGTCAGATGGGGTACATGCGCTCTGCCGTGTGCTGTGTTTCGGTTCCAAAGTGCAACCTTTTTTCCCGGCGGGTGTATCGCTTTGAGTTTGTGCGACACCGCCTGCACCTGCTGTTGGTTGTACCCAGAGCGACGTACGGGTCCAAAGAAGCCCTCTTTCTGAGTGCCGTCACTCGCCCCAGCTTGGTTCGTTCCACGAAGGTCTTCGCGTTGTTCTTCTTGCTCGTTCGTTTTTGTTTCGTTTTCTAGCTCTCTTCACTTTTTGTCGGCGTACATCTCGTCTCCTCTCTCTTGTTAGGATGCTGTGGCTCGCCGTCTGCGTCGTGGCAAGCGAAACCGTAGCCGCCCTTGTGGGCTCGGAAACGGCGGGGGCTGGTGGTGGGGTTGGGCCTGGCATCAGTGGTGACGGCAGTACAGGGAGCGAGGTGGTTGCGACGAGGGAAGGAAAAGAGAACAAGGAAGGCAGAAAAAAGGATGCTGCTACGGTTGTGTTTTGCGATGGGGTGTCCGCGCCCGTGCCTCTTCTACGACTAGCAGGACCGGTCAGTCGTCTGCTGCTGTTTTTCTGTCCAACGGATTTTTATTGTGTGTCCTCGACCTCCATAGCCGTGGGGGGATTGTACACGGGGCTATTGTGGTGAATTCGGAATAGTGTCGTTGCTTTTTGTTTATCGCGCTTGTCTATCGCGAGAAAATTGCCTCCTCCCAAGAATTCGAATCATGGAAGGTTGTATGGCGTTCATCCATGTATCATGTTCGCTTCATCCTGCAGGCACTCACCTCCGAGAAATATCCTGTGTTTTTGCTTTTTTCTCGATCTCCCAGCGGTTCTCGCAACTCCCTCCTCGTGCTACGCGGCATCCCCGGCGGTTTCAACAGCTTCAGTTGTTTCGCTTCCACTGGTGCACGCGCCATGCTTTCGCCCTGGCGTGTTTGCACGGGTGCAGATTGCCTCCAATTATTCCTCTTCGAACTGTGCACGTGTTTACGATGCTTTGCGCCCCTCTGTGTTCTCTTCAGTTGCCGTTCAAGCCAACCTTGCGGTACCCTCTCCTATGCCCCTCCTTTGTCTTGTGTCCCGCCAGAGATCAGAAAAAACAAACAATTTATGCGCGAAAGTGGCGGTAGACGGCCCGAATGTCAACGACGCTCTCGTCTTTGAGGCAGGAAGCATGGATGATTGCCCGCATCAAGATGAATGTTCAATCGATTGCCGCACTGGTTCGGCAAGAATCTCTGCCCCCCCCAATGTTTGCGATGGTCTACATCGTGGCACTTTCTGCCAATGCGCCCGCACGTCGAGCACACCTGTGCGTGTTTTGAGTTTGGCTTTCGCTACTGTACGCCGTCCATTGACAACTTGTTTCTGATGCAGGTGCTGTTCTACTGCCACTTTCCGGACAAGCTTCTATGCGTGCGGAGGGGGTCGGTTCTGAAGAGGGCTTACCGGTGGCCGCTCGACCTGTGAGAGCCCGTTGGATCTTCTGTTGTTGTTTGCGGCCACGCTCTAGTTGTCCCTGTTGCTTCGGGAGACTTTCATCAGGCCCTGCTGGTTAATTTTTGTGGCGTTGAATGGCGATATTTCCTTGGGAAATATATTTTCCCACGACTGTCCCGGTTGTTGACAAGGGTTATGCGGAAATTCCTGCCGCACATTCTACAGAACGCTCTCCCAAATTTCGCCTGGCTGGCTGTTGATAACTCGTGGACATTGCGCGACATCCTACAACTAATCGTTCTCGGATGCTCGTGTTTCGTTTTGTTTTTGCGTGGACCTTCTGTTTTTCTGCTGTGTTTGTTTTTGCCGTCTCTTTTGCATCAACCCCCCGTAACATCTACTCTTAACACGCCTTGCCCTTAACACGCGTTTTGTTATTGAGCCAGTCTGGAAGAAGTCACAACCGGAAGCGCCTCCTCGGTTGCGGTGAACAGCAACTTCACGGCGGGAATTTTCCGAGAAGCTTTCCCGCGGCTGGGGAGGGCTTTTTCTTCAGGTGAACGAACGCTCCGTGTGGAGGTACCGCCACCGCCTGCTTGCTGCTTTTGCGTGCTTTTTGTTGAAACCCCGCCTGCCGCAAACGAGATGTGTAGGTGGCGGGGTTGAGCAAACCATGATTGGTCAGAGGATTTTTGCTTCGGGTGATGGGACCACACCATCCTGGCGGCCTCGACGCCGTATGCATCCCCCTTTTCCTGCTTTCCAACCAACGACCATGTTTTTTCTTGTTCTGCTCGGGCCCGTTGGTTCAGTCTTTCTTTTTTCTTTTCTAGTCGTCGTGCCATAGAACAATCTTTTGTTTTTGCAGGACGGGACTCTGTCCCATGCTCTTTTTCTGTCCCAGCCGACAAAGCGCGGTATTGTTCGCTTGAGCGGAAAGCAGGGGCTCCCAAAAGCGTACGGTGTCAGTGTTTTTTCTCCAGTTCCGTCTCCAAACGTAGGACAATGATCCCAAACAGTGAACCACACTCTTCGCTTAATCGATGCCACTGTTGTCTCTGTTGTTGTTTGTTTGGTCGTCGTGCTGCCGGTCCAACGAAATATGCCTGTATCCGCCATCGGCTGTGGCGACCGAGCAGAGCAAAAGGGGGAAGTACGGGAGGGGTCGGGGGGAGCAGGCGGACATGCCGCGGCTGGGGCCGTGGCTGCAGGGGGTGGGGGCAGACGGGTGTTGAGGGTCTTGTACCCACCCACCGACGTCGAGGCGTACCCGGAACGGGGACACGGCGATACGTCCCCTCCCTCGAAAATGGGTAAGGCTTGACTGTGTCAAAAGTGCAAACCATCGAGCGTCCTTTTTTCTTTTTTGCGTGATGGCACAGAGAGGGGGGGGGGGACAGACGGGAGGGCGGGGTCAAGCAGAAAGAGAGGCAGACAAGAATATAGTAGCGAGGAAGTGTGCACACGCCGTCGCAATTCCTCCCAGCGTGTGGTCAGTTCAAACCATCCACGCGCCCAGTACCAAGTCACCATTATTCTCCCCAGACACTGCCATGGTTGTTGGTGTCGTGGAACGTCCTATCGGAGCAAGCCCGCGGCATTGTTTGTCAACATCGAAAAGTACTCCCTCGTGCGTATTGCGCCTTCCCCCTCCAAGCTGGTCGCATGTCTGGGTCCACCCCGATTTCCTTCTCCTCTTGTTCGCAGTTTCCACGAGTGATGAAAACCAATGCGTCCCGTACCATCTAGACGTTCAGCCGTTGCGCAAGCGCCCTGCAGTAATCGCGCGTCTTGGGGGATTCTGTTGCTTGCAACAACAAAGGAACGGCACCCAATGGTCCGGGTTGACCGGGAGTCTTCCTTTTGATACGCCGCATGCCTTCCCCTTGCCCTTGTGGCCACCTAGCCCTACCCCCTACTATTGCACGTGACGCACCTTTTTGCCAGGGCCAATCGTGTCCCTGAACCGATTCGAGCGAAAAAAGAACCTCCCCCTGGCGGTAGAGGCCCTCGGATGGGCCCTTGGCGAGATGGGCGTCGAGGAGGCAAGCCGCAGAGGGCTCCGGCTCGTTATCGCTGGTGGGTTTCCCGAACGTGTTGGGTCGGTCATCTACCCTTGTTTGGAGGCGTCGTGTGATATCCCAACTTTGTTTTGGTGCAAATTTGTTTGGAATGATTTGCTTCGGGCTCAAGGCTGCTTGAGGGGCCAACGGGGGAAACGTAGGGACAAGGGCGTCTCTGATGCGCCCCCCGCTGCCCCTGGTCTCTTCTCGTGATGGCGACGAGTCCTTGTCCGCAACACCACCGGCGAGCTGTTTGGCGGAGGGCTGTTCGGGTCCGTGAAGGGCCTCTTCGCTATTTTGTATTTACAGTAGTGGCTACGGTTTTTAAGAAAAATGTTTAATAAGAGAATGTACCGATTGAAGAGTCGCGCTGGCTTGTCACGACCGATTTCGATTTAAGATAAATATTGCCATATTTCTGAGATTTTCTCTTAAACCGAACCTCTAAAACGAGCGACGTAGCCGTCTCACACACAACTTGCAGATGACACGCCCTGCACAGCAGGCAGACGCTGCACAGCGGTCCCCGATCACACCCTAGGCCCACCAAATTTCACAAACCACCGTTTGTAGAGCGAAAGAACGAACGTGCAACGAAATGTATCATCACACGACAGTATTCATGATACATTTCCGACACAGGTATCAGGAGTGTACCCAGTGCTTGCGGTGAGTACACTGCTCAAAAAGAGAGGACCAAGAAACATGAGTCTTTGGCAGCGCGTGGAGCTAGCCCAGGATGCTATTATTGTTGGCGTGATGTAACATGATGAGTTATTTGCCCTCCAAAAATCCTCTAGCTGGTTGAAACGGGAGCGTCCATATTCCATGGCTTTTAAAATGCTACGATTTAAGAGAGTATTCTCCGACAACACGTGCACGGTTCGAGAGAATATTGTCTTAAACCGTAGCCAATACGGTATTAGATAATATTCTCTTGAACCGTGGCCAATACGGTTTTAGAGAAACCCCGATTCAAGAGAAATACAGGGCACTGTCACCATCCTCTCTAAAACCTTAGCCACTACTGTACCAGTCTCTCTATTTTTGTCGCGGCGATTTCACCGTGAACCACTTTTTTTTCGCGAGATGCGTGGCTACTACTTCCGTGGTGTTTTTTTTGGTAGCACATTCGCTGTGAGTTTGAGGAAAAGTTAGGTTCGTTTGATCGAATGCGTTGTGGGGGCAACACACGCGCAAGGGGCTCACAAAACCGCAACCAGCTCAAGAATGGGTGTTATTTTGCCCCGCTCACGGTTCTTTGTCCTTTGGCGGACAAGGATCTCGCTGGGTGATGCCTGTTTCTGCTCCTCTGGATATGTTTTACGGACGCTGGTTGATGCTTTTGCTTCCCCCTGTGCATTTGTTGATTTTGCTTTTGCCTAGAAGGCCGTTGATGTCCGTTATGCTTCTTTGTATTGTCGATGCTACTTGCTGGAAGGTGGCTACGACAAGCGTGTGCCGGAGAACGTGGATCACTTGTCCGAGCTCGAGGCTTGCGCCGCAAGGCTCGGTCTGGACAGCCTCGTGGAGTTTCGGACGAACGTCGCCGACGGTAAGCCGGGAACACGCGGAAAATTCGTGCTTTCCTGTTTTTTTTCTTGTTTTTTGCGATGGTCTGTGTTGTTGGTTGGTCATGAAAGGGCTGGAGACGAGCGGTACGACGAGCCGCCTGCGGTGCAACCCGGGCACTTGTATGTCGAGAAGTTGCTTCTTCTTTTCGCTTGACCCGGGCGTACGTGATGGTGCTGCCGTTCGGACTCTCCCTGCCGGTGATGTAGGAGGTCGACGTAAGAGGTTATGCCGACAGACCCAAGAACTTCCCTCCTCTACTACTGAGGAATTCTAGTGCCTAGATTGAGCCGCTGGTTCCACGCTCTGCAGCCGCCGGCGAGAATGTGGTGCTCCTCGGCTCGCCTGGGTCTTGTTCTCTCGCTTCTCATTGCCGCGTAAGTGAATGAGCCAGCTTCCGCGGCTCGTCGCCCCTCCCATTCTCCTGCTTCCACCTGCCAACGTAGGAGGGGCTACAGCCCATGTTTTAAGGGTGTCCGTCGAGACAACGTTTCTAGCTGACATACCATTTCTCTTTTCGCAGGTACAGCATCATTGTGTCATGATGATGGGTTCCCCCCCTCCGTTCCCCCCTGCACTCTCTGTCTACCCCCCCTAACCGCACACATAGAAAACGCAGCTAGCACGGTCAATGAAAATATAAACACACAGACACACACAAATACATCATGTCCAACCCCTACCTCGTCGCATGTTCAGAGAATGCCATCATGCGACCCCAATTCCTCTGTCTACCCCCCCCCACCTGGTACTTTTACGCCCTTTCGCCGCAACCCCGCCGCGTGCCCAGACGCAAGGGCTGAGCTCCTGCGACAGGCGTCGTGCGTCCTCTACACCCCGTCCCGCGAGCACTTCGGCATCGTTCCCGTGGAGGCGATGTGTTGCGGGGCACCGGTGATCGCGGTGAACTCGGGTGAGACCTCCTATCTTTCGGTCAATAAAATCTACATGTGTATCTCTCCGCTCGTTTCGTAGGGACCTTTTGGTTCTGCCCATCCTGTGTCGGTTCGGCCCTTTCCCGACACTTTGACATCTAGCTCTGACGTCGCCCCAGGTTCTTGGGATCGTTGGAAATGTTTGTATTGGCCCCGCGTTGATTCTTCTGCGGCGTCGACCTCACTGCCCGTGCCTTGCCCTTGGCGAGGCGCTTCACCGCGGTCGCTCGACTGTCAGGCGCCCTCCGGCAGACCGGGTTTGGCGCGAAAATGAAGCACAGGCGGCTTGGGTCTTACCCTGCACTTTCCCCACTCCATAGGAACCTTCTCGCATCAGGTCTCACGATTGAAAGTCCACCCCCCGCCAGCCCGGTCTGCCCCAATTCTCTGTAGTCACTCGTAAAGTTTCCGTACTCGCCGACGAACAATCGTCATTTACTGTAGCACCCGTTGTTCCTACACAGGCGGTCCCCTTGAAACCGTCGTCAACGAAGGCACGGGGTTTCTATGCGATGCTACCGCGGAGGCCTTTGGTTCCGCCATCGTCCGCCTCGCGCGCGACCCCTCTCTCGGCGGACCCATGGGCGAGAGGGGACGGCGGCGCGTCCAGGAGAATTTCTCGATGGAGGTATGTAGGTGAAAAGTTCCCGAACGGGGTGAGGGTGGTGAAAATTCTGAACCTGTCTGTGTCTCAGTATTGTTGCCACGGGCGCCTCGATATTTTTGCAACATGCAGTCTATCTATCGTTGGGTCAGACCGAGGGTAGGCCGGGATGGTAGGCCGGGATGGGTACATCCTTTGGTCCGGCATCTCACGGCAGGCAGTGATATCTACACTGGGGAACAAAGTCATTCGTCGATGGCGCTGTTGTTGCAGCCTAGGCGCAACGTGCAGTCAGAAGCGATGTGAATGTTCTTTGTGGCACTCCGAAGCATTTCGCCTCTCTTCCGCAAGCAAGCATGATCGCATGCTCTGGATTGTAGACTCACTTCTTTGGGATTCCAGTCGGGTTGCCGTTCCGGGGACGTGTCGTGTGACCTCTCCTGTGGTCTGTCTAACTGGCCGCTGTCATGTTCGTGGCACTCGTAGCACCGCGTTGTGCTTGCGCGTTCATCGGCATGCTCACCTCGCCACCTGACCAAGAGTCACGCAGTGTCCCCGTATGCCTGACCTTAGCCCTCTTGTTGCCTTGGGGCCTTTGGTTGGCTGTGCTCTCATTCTGTCAGTCCTTCGCCGGAGCGTTCGAGGCGTCCCTTCAAGATCTGGCGTTTTCGTCTCCTTCTGGCGGAGTGCGATTCTACGCTGGCTTGTTTCTTGTGGGAGCAGCAGTTGCAGCTATAGGGGCAACGCTTGCTCGGTAGTCTTTCGTGAGATCATTCCCGCCCCATCGAGCCACGAAATGCAGCATCGACCCTGGAGTTGTCGCGGCATGGTCGGCAACTGCCATGACTCGCGGCGATTCGAGTAGAAGTTGTTTTCGTTTCTTCCACGTCGGGCCAAGGCAAAGCAATGTATGTATAGATAACTATTGCGTAGTTTTCCGCCATGTGGAATACGGGGCGAACGCACTTCGAACAACGGCGGGATAGTGTTCGATCGTCTTCATTCTTGTCGCATCCAGTGGTCTGCTAACTCTCAACCTATCGTTTATGTAGCCGCAACACGGCAAAGTTTTTCTTTCCCCGGTGTTCTGGCTCAGCTCGCCTCGCCCTATTACACACCTGGGCAAAGCACAAACACACGAGCAAATCCCACCGGTTGTGCTGGAACCATAAAGAGGGGCGGCCAGGCTGAACAACGGGGGCGCGTCTGTCAACGCTGACTTTACGGGTCAACTCAACGGGCGTTTCGTCTTTCTCGCGGTTTTGGGATCACCGCTGCGCGCACGTGTGGCGCGATGGTCGGCCGCACTTGTGGTTCACTTACTATTCTCTCGCCCGCCGCCCGTGTGGGGACAACACCGGAGGTAGGGGTTTTTAGATGAGGCGAGGTAAACAACCCTCGGTCATCCCCTGAATTTCGTATCACCCTGCGACTCAGATCGAGCAGACGATGTCGGACCCTTGGTTAACACCACAGACGGGCCAAATCACACACCAAACAGCGCGCTTGTTCACATGTTTGCACACAAGCTCAACGGAAGAAAGCTCCCCACCCCATCCACCTCTACTCGCTGGCATACACATGCACCCTGTACGCCCTGGGTGCGTGCCTAGGCCAGGGCAGAGAAGATCAGCAAGAGATCGTTGAAAGGGTGGCGAGCATCATCGCTGACATTGCAATATTGAAAAAAAGTGAAACAGTGCAGTGTTGGACTGATGAAGTACCGTGGAATCAATCAATGCAATTTTGGACCGGGAGCTTTTGCCCCCTGTACAACTAAACATGACAACGATACAACTTAAAAAGCCATTTTCATTCGCCCACAAATCGTGCCATATTGACAACCTCAAAATGCATAACGATGAAAAGCCTTCTGCCATAGACGGAGGTCCGTTAGGAAGTTCCACGCGGCCGGTTCAAATGGACAAAGGTTTACCCGCAAACATAGATTTCTGCAAACATAATCTAGCCTACAGCCGACCAGACGGTGGTCCAAATCCGCACGTCGATGACTTTCATTGCAGTCGTCGGGTGCGAGCAGGCACACAGGCTTCTCATAGCCGTATTCCGAAATCATCCCATGAAATAAGAGCTGAATATCTGTCAAGTCAAGAGCATCCGCCCAGAAGTACACGTAACCGTGACAACGGAGACACCACCACCGGACAAATCGAGACTGGAAACAGCACGCACAATACGGTACTTCTTCCAATGTACGGTTTCAATCAAAACTACTTCGTATACTGTAGTTCACACCAACCGTTTGCGTCGCTTCATGCGGAAAACGCTCTCAAAAACGGTACGAGTACTCCCACTCGATGTCATGGGCCGTGTCCAAGGAACTATCGTGTATGTCATCCGTCAAGTCGCCGAAGTCATCATCCGAGTCCACGTCGTCGTCCCGCTGCCTCTGTCGTCAAACTCGATGTCGCCGGCCGTGTCCAAGAAACTGTCCTGCATGTCATCCGTCAAGTCGCTGAAGTCGAGGGAAAATGCGATGTCATCATCCGAGTCCATGTCGTCGTCCTCGCTGTCTCCGTCGTCCGACACGACGAAGAAGACGCCGGAGCAGCCGTAAGTGGCGGTATCCTTGAACCTGCTGAACGGATCTTGAGCTCGTCGGTGGAGACATCGGTCATGATGATGTCGTAGTCTCCCTCTGCGCGTGCAACGCCAGAATGAAGGTTGATTCAATAAATGGTCCCATGATATGGATAGCCCGGAAAGGCTTCTATGACGGAGGGGGCCAATCTCGCACACTACTGGCAGTTTTGTTACACCGCCCATGTGCATGCACATGGGCGTGTAGACTAGAACGTAGCCACCTTCACATTAACCTCGAACTTCGCCA
Organism: Ectocarpus sp. CCAP 1310/34; assembly: GCA_902602495.3. Classification (NCBI taxonomy): domain Eukaryota; class Phaeophyceae; order Ectocarpales; family Ectocarpaceae; genus Ectocarpus; species Ectocarpus sp. CCAP 1310/34. Next base: position 51,637 of record CACKRE030005177.1, read on the forward strand.
CCAGCGCCAACCTAGCTCATGTGAGCTTGGGGTCAGGCTTAGGGTTAGCGTCAATGAGTTCATTTCCCAGAATAAATGCTATTGGGTGGACTATCAACCAAGAGGCTAATGTTGCAGCCACCGCACAATCATTCGGGGGAGCATAGGTACAGCAGAACACTCCCGGAAGGGTTTCGTCTAGAAACTTCTTTGAGATGTTTTTGCAGGTGTCTTCCTATGCCTATCACCAAAGATATTTCGGGTACCCACGTGAATCCTTGCAGCCGATGTCGGGCTTGTCGCAAAGTGTAGACACGAAGTCCCCATTGCACCCACCCAGCGCGTTGTCCTCGTAGAGCTCTATGTTGACTGGCCTACACTCGAGCCGACCTCGCTGAAGTAGTCGAACTGGTGCAATGACGTCCACACAACAAGTGGATTTGCAGGTCATGGCGTCGATTCGTCTCCATCTAATCGGGGATGATCGAATATAATGCAGTCGACAGATAGATGAACGCCTTCATCACCGGAACGCGGTGTCCTCAAGCTGATCTTACACGTTCTGTCTACGAGTCATCATGTAGTACAACACGTACGTCCATTGCTTCGACGAAAGAGAGGGGGGTCGACGCAGGATGGCTTGCAGGCCCCAACGCTGTGCTGAGAGTTTGCGTAAATTACCATGCAATATCTACTCGTGCGTCGGTTGAATGCCGGAATCATCTATGTCGATCGACGTTCTAAACTTTCGTACGTCGCGTATTGGTCCCACCGTGGTAGGATCGAAAATCATTGTTCACAAGCACGGTATTTTCCTGGCCCACGTATGCCAAGTCCCCGTCTCCGGAGAAATGACGGTCAACCCCTGAACGAAATCGGCGTCCGGATCGACGACGATGTCGTCGAGTGTCGTGAGCGTGAATCCACCCGAAGAGGACTGGTTGGTCGGGTCTTTGGCGTCTGCCACACCCACCTGAAGGCGCGATCAGAAGTCGGGAATGATACCAATGTCGAAGGCGTACGTCAAGTTCGTGAATTCACATGTAAGAAGGTTCTCTTGCTGCAGTTGAGCACGTTGGGAATACTGTAGTGCGTGGTAGGAAAAGTATGTTCGCACGCACAGGCTACATGCAGAGGTAATTTTTTTTGTTCCACCCGCCCACAACCAACCTTTGTTTCGTGACGCATGGGAAAATCTACTTTGTTTGAGTCGCATGGTCTCTGTTAGAAAAATCAAAGTGTTGTGCAGTCCACTACGCAGTATGGCATGGTTGACTCGTAGCTGATGACCACACGGGAATGGGCCATGTTCGGGCCAAACCCCTCGGCTACAAAGGGGACATACGGGCTGGACGAGCAGCACATCCCCAAGGAGAACGGGGGGGTCATCATGCAGGGGGCCCTGGCTAGGGGAGAGAATGCACGAGTAGTTCATGGAGTGAAAGGGAGGGGACGTGTGGAGTCAGCGGTCTTTACACTCCACCCGGATGGCAGATTTGTGTAGGACGTGCGCATGCTTTTGGCGGGGGTCAAGACCAGTCCTGTTTCGAATGTGGCTGTACCAGCGCGGATAGGTCAGTAACTTTTCCCGGCCCCTCCATGTTCTCCGGTCGCCGCACAGACGATCCTTGAGTAGGCTAACGCGTATGATGAGGTCAGTATCGTGCGTTCGTCTGCATGTGAAACTGAACAACATTCAAAGAGTCCACCTTCATATTTTTCGCCCTACGAATATGTGTACGTAGTCTGCGTCTCCCTCAAACAGGGCGTTGCTCATTCGAATTGTGGCGCTTACGATTATTTTTGGAAACAGTTTGCGGCAAACCTTGTAAGCTCGGTCGGAGGCCCCGTTCATCGGCTCTGGCATGACGACGTCGTATTCTCCTTCGTTGTCGTGGCACCCGTCCTCCCCGTACGGACAAAGCAAGGTGATCCACTGGCCACACTCGTCCTACGGCAAAGAAGGGATACCGAGAAACACATCGCATCGTCACCAGGATACATGAACTACAGCAAGGGACAATGCCAGCTAAAACGTTCGCGAGAAACAAAAAGAGTTTTGTTTTTTTCCCCATTTGACAACCTCTCTCTACAGTAGTCTAAAGTACATTAAAATGTCTCTGGACAGTGAGATCTTCCTCAGTTGCCCTTTGAGATGTCAATCCCAGCACACACCACATCTATGGCAGTGCGCCAACCAACGCAAAACCCGTACCTATTTGCAGCTGGAGCCGCAGTAGTATAGATCGATCTCGACGAAGCTGTTGGCGAAGTTATTGGTCCATTCCACCGTATGCGTCCTGCAAGCATGTATGACAGAAGAATCGACTCCATCATTGCAGCAACTCTGTGCCCTCAGGACAACATTATTCGATAAATGAACGAAACTTATTGACATTGCCACACCTTTGAGTAGAGCACGTACAAGGTTCGGGCGAACCAAGGCGAACAGGAAAATGTCCCAGAACACGCCATGGAGCCGTCGGTAGTCTACCGTGCTGTAATCAGACGACAATGAACGGGAAAACCAACTTACACCTGACTTCGCACGAAGCATCGCGTACACTCGAAAGGCTTTCGCGCAACCCACTGCCATCCCCGGGAATCTTTGCCCCTTCCTATTTTCACCACCACGAAAGTATAATTGAAAAAAGAAGTGCTTCGCACCATTTATTCTGCGTAGTCTCGTCGACCCACCCAGATAGACCGATTGAAGTAAGGCCAGACTACAGAATACGTTGTTCGTGTGACCCACGGTCGGCCATGCCCAGGAATCTGCCGGCCTGACCCTTGCTTGGTCGGTCGACATGCCCCATTGCGAGGGCGCGCCCTCACATCTAGACTACAGTACACGTCCGACGAGAGAATTTAAAGGAGGTGAAGCCGTGGGCGGTAGCTTGCTCCTGGAGATAGATGAAGGTTCTGTCGTTGACACGATTGTCCACGACCTGGTTGAGATGGCAGAAATGCTTCTTGTTGCTGAGAGACGATCAGCAAAGGTCTGAGATGGAGTGGGGATTCAACTTCATCTCAGGGGGTACACAGAGTAGACAAATCTAAGGGGGTAGAAGTCAGAAGCATATACCTCCTTACCGACCCGCATCCTATCAACAATAAGATGTACCCTATTCATGCTAGCAGCCAAACTCCTTATCACCAGCCCACCCTGAATATCAAATATACAGATTCTACTTAAGTATACTCAAATCAATGCTCAAAACCTAAAGCTACACTAAGATTTAGCCGATGATTTATGACCATGAATCGAAGATATGACTCTTCACAAAACATCCAAAAGGAGGGTGAGTTGTAAAAATATCCCGAATCAGCCTCCCACACCATCATTGAGACGAAGAATGAGAACGGTCACGAGACGGAACATCGACATCTCAATGACAACGCTTGAAGGGATAAAGCTACGAAAAACATGTATTGCTGCAGAGCACGCTATCATCCTGAACAGACGACGACAGAGGAAACNAAAATATCCCGAATCAGCCTCCCACACCATCATTGAGACGAAGAATGAGAACGGTCACGAGACGGAACATCGACATCTCAATGACAACGCTTGAAGGGATAAAGCTACGAAAAACATGTATTGCTGCAGAGCACGCTATCATCCTGAACAGACGACGACAGAGGAAACAAAATCAATGTCCAAACGCCACACACCACTCTTTTACGCGCACCCGCGCGTATCACCACTGGAGGAATGAGGGTGACTACTCGAGAGAGTCCAAAATACGGTGACGAAACTCAACCCCCAAACAAACGTCCCATCGAATACTGCCGTTGATACGGGACGCGACGCAAAGGGAAAACTCAACGCAATCTAGGACAACGTCAACGAAGAGCAGGAGAAAAGAACGACAGGCAAAGGCACGGAGAACGATTGCCAGCGTGCCAGGGTACCCAACTCGTATAAGAAGACGGCAAGGGCAAGACCTGATGAGGACCAAGGACGCAAAGCACACGATTGATGCAAGAGAGGCGGTCTGACGAACTGCGCCATGGCTCGCTGGTGATACGCATCATACAGAGACATAAAACACAGAAAAGTCGTAGAGATTCACACAACAAGACGACGACTCAGGGGCGCTACTGTGATGAAGGCGTCGCCCCAAGGTGGCGATGATGGAGACGAAGCAGAACGAAGTGTGGGTGACGACGAAAATTCACGGGAGAAGGCGACGCCACGGGATGGAATCCCGAAGCATCAAGCGTATGCGACACTTCTGCGGCATGATGGAGTTAAAACAAAAAAATTGAAGACAACAGTAGTTGGCCAACAGGCGAACCAGGAAAACGCGAGGAACTCGGTGTCCAAGTGTCCCGAGGCAAACAACACCGACGAAACTTGAGGAACTCTGTTTCCAAGTGTTCAGAAGCAAACAGCACCGAGGAAACTTCGGAGGGAGCCTGTCGAGAGAAGCAAAGACCAACAACAAAAAAATAAGCAGAGGCGAGAGAGAACGGACATCCAGGTCGCGGCAGTTCACTGATTCAGACGAATGCAGGCAACAAGGCAGAAGGATCACTCGACACTGCGTGTCTTGAGGCGGCGTTGCCCCAGCGTCCAAAACAAAGAATAAGCCAACAAAAGAAAAGAGACAGGACAGAAAAAAACAAAACAAAACGTAAGGTGACAGAAAAATTAAATAAAAACAATACAAAACGGAAGGTGACAGGAAAATTAAATCAAAGCGTCGCGAGAAGGATGGCACAAAAGACCAAAATAGGTCGACTGGTATATGAAAACGACGACGCTAAGAAGAAATGGTGGGAACAGCCGACGGTAAGGAGTCAGGAGCGGGGTGCGACCACGGTTGTCGCCCAGAGGGCGCGAACGATGTGTCTCCAAACATCATGATCCACAGATGGCGTCCAAGGCGGTGGAGTAGAGGTGCGCAGGCAGAGGGAGAACGCTTGGACCCGGGTCATCCAAGAATCGAACGATGTACGAGCCGCCCTGATGAGCACCAACACGTCCGGTTCACCACAATCCATCAAGGGCCTTGTACCACAGTCGCGCGCCAACAGGGAGGGGCGAAGTGCTGAAACGAAGCCAAGTCGCGTGAAGCACAAGATCAGCCCCACGAGGCTCCACGATTCCGGGCTAGCTCCCGCTGTGCCCCGCGAGTCCGAGCCACTCGATATGTACGGTTACCCTGCTTGCTTTGGCAGACCTCCCCGGACCAGTACAAGAGGATGTGTCGATGGAATTGATCAAGGTCGGATTCCCGTTCCCATGAAGGAGTAGTCAGGCCTAACCGATGCGTCTGGTACAGGAAAGCGAGAACGCCGCTACGGCCCCGCACCAGTTGATGTCCCGAGATGTAGTCGACCTCGAGGCGCCCGACAGGCACCGACACATCATCCACGGTGACGTGGAACGGTGGATGTTTATCTCCGAAAAAGTGCAGAACATAACGCGAAAGCTCTGCGGGTAGAGATTGCGGCAAGTCGTCCGTCTCGTACGGATCGCGATAGGGCTTGCAACGAAGGACAGACACGCGACAACGAGCTGCTGGGCCGGAAAGATCGGAAGGCAGGTCCAGGTAGAGGAGTTAACGCGCCAACGGGAGTCCGTCCGGAGTGGCGTCGGCAGAGGCGGGACCCACCGCAAGACCTTTGTAGGGTCCCGTCCAGGAAAGTGCGAATTTGGCCTTGAGCACCTGTTGGCCCGTGTCCTTCTGCACACCCTATCGAATTGTAGCAGCCGTGTTGTACACCCAAGCCCACCCGCCAACGGTAAACTGAAGGAGCTTGTGGATGGCGTCCAGCAGAGATAAATTGCGGCGTTCGACTCGCGAAATCTTCAGGGCGTTGTACTCACGGACAAGTTCGTAGGCCCGGCGCTGGCGATCGACAGCCAGGTTACTATACTCGAGTTGATCGAGGGCCAAGCTTTGATGACCACCTACCGTGGGATGATCGAAGACCGAAAGCGGGAGTCGCGGGATGCGTCCGATGTGGATCTCGCTTGGCGCTAATCCAGTAGACTGGTTCACGGAATTGTTGTAGGCAAACTCGACGTGCGGGAGATGTACGTCCTAATTGTTTTTCTGTTCGTTGACGACCACCGCAAGCACATGGGCCATCGTGTGGTTGACGCGTTCCGTGCCGCCGTTGGTCTGTGGGTGGTAGGAGCTGGTGGTGACCTTCTTGATCTTCATCACCTCGTAGATCGCCATGGAGAGCTTCGAGCAGAAATGCAGCCCGTTGTTCGACAATAACATTGTCGGACATCCCCACTTGGTCATGTATTGGTTGACGAAGATGTGAGCCGTTCCTCTCGCCGTGAATTCCGCCGCTGTAACTGCAAACATGTCGGCTCTCCGACTGAAACGGTCTCTGAACAACAAAATGTAGGAGTTTCCCTTGGCAGTCACTGGCAGAGGTCCGAAGAAGTCGACGCCGACGACCGTACCAGGCCCCTGCGGCAATGGCATAGCGATGACGGGCCACCGAGCAGTCTGACGTGAAGTCAGTCCTGCGAGCTTGACACACCAAACACGCCCGAAGCCACCAGCGCACGGAACGATCCAAACCAATCCACCAGTAGAAGCGCTCGAGCAGACGCTGTGTACGATGGACGCCGAGATGGAATGACGCGGCGGTATGGCATGCATGAAGGACCCACGGACGCATCAGCATTGGCACGTTGACACGGGGCACGCCAACATCCGGCAGACGAGTGGTCCTGCCGCCAGAGCGCCCAACTGGCGACAGCGCCGATTTATGTACGAGGAGGGTGATGTTGTCGTCGGTCGTGCGCAGTCTGGTTTTCGCCGCCAACACAAGCACATCATCTAACCGAGGGGAGCGAAGAGGAGCACGGAGAGTGAGCAATTCCGGAGGGGGTGGGGAGGGAGAACCGCGAGACAAAAAACGCATAGCCACCACACATTCGCTCTCCCGCTGTTGTTTTCTAGCCCAGTCCACACTGCTGAAACTCTGAACACAAACCCGCAAGTTGGAGGTGTCCAAATCAGAAGATTCCAAAAGAAATTCAGGCGATCCAACGGAAGAGGCTGAAGAAGGCGAAGCCTCAGCGGCTGGGGCAGCCGCAGTCCGTGGTGATGTCCGCGAAGGGAACATCGTGAGGGGCGGTGTCCCAGGCAAAACCTGTGGAGAAGGCGAAATCGGGGATACAGGGCGCGCCGCTGACGGCGAAGACACCGGTGGCGCAGGAGCAGTCGACGAAAACGCTGATGCCGGCGTCGCGGATGGCTGCAGCAGACGCGCGACGGTCCGGGTGGTCTTATTTGTCGCGCGGGACCTGCTAGAGCGACGGGCAGGCGACGATGTCCGAGGGACGATGGTAACCCGCGGCTGGCGTCCGAAATAAGCGGGACCGGTGACGGTGCCTCCGGAAACAGCGGTAGTTTTGGCCCGAGTCCGTCAAGAAATGAGCGGTCCCTGCTCCTGAAGCGAAGACAAAACGTGCACATATCTAGTCGCCAAAGATGCGGCAGGAGACATCACGCGGGACGCAGCAGAAGTCAATGGGGAAGCAGGCCCTGAAGATGCGGGAACAGGCGAGACGATGAAGACCCCCGGGGACCGCCAATAATCCTCGCAGGCAATCGTTGAGTCCGTCAGAGCATCCAACCGACGCGGGNCAAGAAATGAGCGGTCCCTGCTCCTGAAGCGAAGACAAAACGTGCACATATCTAGTCGCCAAAGATGCGGCAGGAGACATCACGCGGGACGCAGCAGAAGTCAATGGGGAAGCAGGCCCTGAAGATGCGGGAACAGGCGAGACGATGAAGACCCCCGGGGACCGCCNGCAGGCAATCGTTGAGTCCGTCAGAGCATCCAACCGACGCGGGTGATGTCGGCGAAAATCCCCAAAATCAGAGGGCTGCAACGCTGGGGGCGAAAAGACTCCCGCCGGGCAAGGAGGGCGGAGCCCACCCAAACCGACCTCCGGCGTAGACGACGAGTGATAGTTGCGCCCGCAACGAGGAAAACACCCGCTTGATCGACACCATCAATGCAGTCGGGGCCGGTTTTGTAAATGTCTTGTGCTGGTAAAGGCAGCCGCGAAAAAAAATCCGCGTTGCCGTTTGCCGAACCTTTCCGATATTTCAGGGTGTAGGTGAAGTTGGACAGGAGTTCGAGCCATCGTTGCACCCTAGCGTTGTGTTCCCCAACCTTGCCAATGCTCTCCAAGGCTTTATGGTCCGAATGGATGATGAACTTAGTCGACCACAGATAACCGCGAAGGCTTTTGATGGCCCAAACAATGCCACCAGCCTCCAGATCCAAAACGGTCCAGTTGCGCTCCACAGGAAGAGTAGCGCGACTGATGTACACGATGGGTCTCACCGAGCCATCTAGCTGTTCTTGCTCCAAGGAGGCGCCAAAGCCGTCGATACATGCGTCGGAACACAAACGAAGAGGACGGCTGTTGTCCTCGATTGCTGCTCAATCCGGGAAGACCGAAATCAGGGGGCGAGCGAGTTTGCTTAACAACGTTTTGACAACCTTGACCATGCCCGGGGTGTACTTGAAGGGGACGCCTTGTT
>CACKRE030005178.1:0-11812 GCA_902602495.3 Ectocarpus sp. CCAP 1310/34
AGCTACCAAACTGATTTGTTGAGCCTGTTACCCACAGGGGAGATTTCCCTATATATATGCTGTCTGGAAAATCGTAGACCCACAGGTAGTTTTCTCTGACGCTATGATTCCATTGTTAATCTGTCTCTGACTCTTTTTTTTATGATAGAGATGGACTCGTTGTGTCATATTAAGAAAAAAAAAAAAGCTCCCGTGAGTACCAATTCTTCGACGTTAGCACCGTTGACGAGGGAAAGGGACGGCTGGACCCTTCTCGCGATAAAAATAAAATTCAGCACGCACCGCAGGAGGAAGGTGNAAACGCGCCTTTGCGCCTTCTGCCGATAAGAACCACCGGAAACCCTGGAACCGGTTCGGCGAAAAAAGTTACTATTCGGTAAAAAAAGTTACGTATTTTTTCGGTCTGATAATAATACGACTCCTGTGGGTATATCTCGAATGGGTAGTCTTTCTGTGCGTGTATTTATTTCTCCTTAATACCCCTAAACTGTCCACAACTCTCGCACAGTGTGGTGCTCGAGGGCGATGTGTGGCGAAGTATGTAGCGTGGGGGCAAAAAACAGAAAATAGATAAACGGACGTCGATTTTTTTCTGTCTTGCGTGAGACTGATGCGCGAATGAGAGACCCATTTGCAGCTGTTCATGTTTTCGTCTTTTGTAGCCCGTGCAATGTTCGCTAGGAGAATTAAACTAGTACGCGATAGGCTTAAATTCGCTCCGAACCCTTTGATATATACATATGTACTTCGTGTGAAGCAGGTTGTCGTGTTTCGACGACTCCGCGGGCTCTTCGGCCCGAAGAGCAAACGTGCCGCCCAAGCAACATTCGGGCCAAACCTCGTCACGACGACAGGATAAAAAATGGGACTTTTGGAACATCAAAGAAATGAACGGAATGTTTCACGGATTCCAGTGTATTTTCCGCACGCAGCAGAACTGCGGGAAACAAGTGACAGAAAAAATAACGAAAACGAGACCACGCCAAGAACTAAGGCTCCACAAGACATTTTGAAGGATACTGTAGCCAGTCTTCACACCCAGCATTGTATCCAACATTGCTTGTCACGCAGCGTGGCATTGGATGTCGGTGGCATGGAGCAAATGAGAGTACCAATGTATGGGATATCGCGATTAAGCCCCCTCTCGTATTCACGAACTCTTCAAGCATGTGCATTGCTTGTTGCATATCTGATTTAAGGAAATAAAAAAAACAGAAAAACTATCCGTTCGAGGTAAACCCACAGTCGAACGGGATGTGTTGGAGTATTTTCAGTGAGTGGAGAAAAACCGGCTGGACACTGGACCTATTTCCAGTCTGTTCTAAGCCTATACTCTGATTATCTATATCAGTGATATCAGCTGGTGCTAAGTACACGCATAAATTTACATTGACCCAGAAAATGACCTCCCCGCAGTCACACGCGTTGCACACAACATACGACATGGCCAGTAGTGAAAAAGGTCTAGAGAAACCGTGCGATCGATCGAATGCGAGAAGAAAAAGACGCAACCGAATGAAGGCATAATGCGTGTCCGAAAAACACACCAACGAAGAGCCTCACCGCAGATACGCCGACATTTCAGCAAGTACTTGAACGTCGTTCAAACCACAACCTTTATACACCATCAGGAACGGTACCCTGCGGGCCAATTGCTTCGAATTTGAAACCTAAGTGTAACGCTTTGCGCCGGCGTAAACTGAGCCCCCGAAAGCAAGGACTTCCACGACCAACACGAATAGATCGGTGTTCCGCACGCGACACAAACCCGTGAGCACCGTACACTTGGTGTTAACCAACAACCAAATTTTGCCGTGCAGGATACCGCATGGCGCGTGCCGGGTTTTTGTCAACGCCGATTTCGTGCACGGCGCGCCCCGAACACAGGAAACCGTCGGCCTTAACGGAAACATTGACCAATGAAAAAGTTACTGCAGGGTTGTACGCACGATCTCCGCGAGGAGGCCATCGGAGGAGCCGCCTCCTCGGTGCCCGGCAATTTCCATCGCCCTCTCTGCGCTGACATTTTCGTCCCTAATGGCAATGAAGGCCTTTAGGTAACGGAGGCCGCACGAGAAGTGGTAGTCCAAGAAGGTGGCGAGGATTGGCTTGATGTTCTTCGCCTCTCCGAACTCTGCCGTTGTCTTGTACCGCACCTCCCCGTCGTTCATGTCAAGGTCGACGCTTCCCACAGCCACCTGCTCGCGCGCCATGTCAATTTTCTGATGAGAGGAGAGTTTGCTTGTCGAAGAGAGAGAGGGAGAGGGGGAGAGAGAAGATCGCCGTTTGTTGTGTGCGGCAGAGTTCCGATTTTAGTTGCAACTTTGGCATTGTTTCTGGGAAAACGGGATCCGCTTTTGTTCTCTTCCTTTGGACCTCTCCGTTGAGAAAAGAACGCAGAGGGTTACCGTAAGTAGCGAGTAAGGCCGCGAGTGCGTACTAAGAGGGCTACGGCAGGATAGCAGTGGTCGGTCAACGCACGCGGCCACGAAGCAGTGTCGTTTTCCCGCCCAACCTTCCCTTTTCTTTCGAAGTTGGGGGAAAGGAATCGCGGGTCCCATAGAAGTTTCTAGGCTACATGTAATTGCCATAATTGTCGGGTTGTTATTGGTTGTGTTGATGGGGCGAACAGTGACAAAACACCGTGTGGAATGTAAACTTTTGCACACAGTTTACAGGTTGCATTGCCACGAAAATCGTGCACACAAGACAACATGCCGATGCTGCCATATACACATAAGTCTTTGCTCCCGGCACGCACGTACCTCCCAGTTGAGGAGCGTGACAAAAAGGAGCGTTTGCGCCAACTTACTCGAGGGCATTGTCTTCCATTCAGGCTGCGAAAGTATGTGTACCTGAAAGCAACAGTAAAAAAGTGGGGAGAGCATTGCCGTTATACAAAGTCGTGTCATGAAACCAAGCGGCCAGAGCACCATGCGTCTGAAATCTCTTGCAGTGGTACGCCACGTGTCCACGAATATCATTGACGAAAGGTTCAAATCGTATCGTGCCACGAAAGAAGAAAGACCAATCCAACACATACATAAAACATGGACTATCGATAGTCGGGTCATCCCCCCTTGCGAATCACGTGGAATTTGCGGAATCAAAAGCGGTCAAAAACGTACACTAAAGTTCGAGGACGTTCTCCTTTGATACCTTGGGAAACATGGCTATTGGTCTTCGAACGAAGACTTGTTGGTCAATGGTCCGTATAGTTGATTGTGGGTGTCGACCAGCAAGCAGCGAGACAAGTGGTCGACCAGGTCTTTTTGGCATACTCGTGAGCCACACGTTTTGTGACGCACCGGTACGCGCTGAGGGTTGAGCGAGATGATACAACCTACTGGCGCGTGAGAAACACTTGCTTCTGCTCGTTCCGACTTGGGGCATGTGATCCGACTTGGGGCATGTGATGAACTCACAGGAGATACAAACCGCCCGTGACGTTTACACAAACTGAGCTTGTGCTTACACATGAGCTCTTTCCTCTCGCGAGAAAGTAGACATTTCTTGAATTCCATGTTCAGTAATACCCCAAGGCTCGTCTCAGTTGCATCTCGATAGTCTGTACGTATCGAGGCATCATGATCATGCTTACGACGGAAGGATGCGTCGCTATACATTCCTCACATCACCGCGGGCAGTTTGACGAGTAGCTCGCCGACAGCCCCAAGTGCTACATGCATGGGGGGCACGAAGCATATCCCACCATCCCCTCTCCCCCTTAAGCGCGAGGTAACGCAATGCACATGGTATCGTTGAGAGGGGCATCGGCGGAGGCAGCACTGGCCCCTTTCTCCGTACCATGTTTCCTTTCTGGTTGATGTTCACATTGAAGTGCGCGTTCCAGCCACCGACACCAACATCGAACACCAGGGTCTCCCAGTCGCTGTTCCCGCGCCCAACTCGCCGCGCGAAGTTCGCGATACCCTGCGGAAAACAAGACAGACAAAAGAACGCAGCCCGAGCAAAACAAAACAAAACACGTGGCAAAAACAAAATGAACAACTGGGACAACAACGCATCGCGCTGATACATGGCAAGTTTGCCGGCGTATCCCGGGCGAGTGTCGCAGGTGTGACCGACCGTGTAACCGCTATCCTACGGGGGGCGAACGTTCTCGGTATACTCCGGCCAAGAACCGGAGTTCAGTGGCTTGAGCATCATACCTGAAGTCGGCACGTCCAACCTCGGCTGTTTTCGACCCATATTCTGTACGAAGGTTTCCATCAACTGAACGAATTGTCGACGGGATGACTCATTTTACGATTGATTGTAAAACCCCGTTGTGTGTGGTCAGGTGATGTTTGCTTCTCAACTCCTGGTTTTCCCCAGGAACTAGGAAAACTAGGAAATCACGCCATTTGACTAGAAGTTTTATTACATGAGTGCGTTTTGGTCTTCTCAGGCGCCCGCGTCACGGCTGGGTGCCTTTTGACCCTCAGATGATACAATAGTTGTTCGGATTTTGTCGTTGTGGGTGGTTTCTTTCACGTCAAGCTCCCGACAACCCAGCAGACAAAAACATGAATTCGGTGCTCAAGGATAGCATTGGGTTTGACAATGACACATGAAAGTGTTAATCCCCAACTCGCTCCTCCTGCAGAACGGCCGTTCAAAAAGAATCAAACCCACAAAGCTGGTTCATGACTGTACAATGCTTTGGGGCGCTAGTGACCGACACTGACCAGCTTGCGACCCTACCCCTAGCCACACAAATGCTCCTACAGCAGTTAACGAGCGCTCTTGCGCTCTATGTAACATGCTGTGTCTCGCTTAAGCGCAAAGCAGTCGCGACTCTCCAGTCTACCGAAGTACCCCCCACCCGCCTCTCACCTTGCTTCTCAGCACTGCATCGTACGGAGACACGTGATGCCAAAGGACGGAGATGCCGGTTGAATCCGGTGTTTTTTGGCCAAATTTGAGTGATGCACGGCAGGGCGAAAGAGAGCACGCGACGCATCATTTGGTTGGAGAAATCAACGAGCGAGAAAGTTTACATCACACAGGCATGAAGGGGGTTTTGAAATCATGTGCTCGAGAAAATATGTTGTGATACTCGCCACGTGGGGCAGAGGCAGATCACTCCCCCGAGACTGCAGCCAGCGGGGTGGGTACGAAAAAGGATGTCGTTACGGTTCAAAGTGATCGGGTGTTTAAATGATTCTTCCTTGTCTCTGGCATCGTGGTTGCTACGCCAACAGCTCATGATGCGGCTAAATCATGTGAGGCGCCTGTCGCCCCTTCGCCCGTGTACAGCAACCCATGACTTTCCATTCGTGTTGTATTTCGTACGCGATCTATAGTTCATCACTTGAAACAAGATCTTTGCTATATTGTCCAGGCGATCGAGGTTTAGAATCCATCAGTGCCCAAAAGCAACACAATTGAATAATACTTGGAACATGAGTGATACATGGGATCGCACACGCACGCAACAAAAGCCCCGAAGTCGTCGGTAGATACGAGTGCGCGGGAGGTTAGCAAGCGTAAGCAAGAAGACCTCGTGGCGAGACATTTTATTATGTTTGCAGTCAGCTTTCCTTTTTCTCTCTCTCTTTCTTTTGTTTTGATCGTTCCCGTTCCTACAGTGGCTCCTTTTTCCTGTCCTTTTCCTACTCCTTTGCCCCTTTGCCCCTTTTACTGTTTCTGCCTTTTTCTTCTTCGTCGATTCTTTTTTCTGCATGTCTCTTTTCTCTGGGCCCTTTCCCAAGCTTTTCATACTGATTGGCATTCGTTTCTAGTTTTCAACTCGATAATTCTGCGTGTTTGTTATGGGATTTGAATGTGTAGGAAACATGTTGGTATCTTGACCAAGCTTGGCCACCACAGCAAATTGCCCTTCTTCCATTTGGTAATGTTTGAGTAGGCCTCTTGTATTTCTTCTTCTCATACACTAGTATATCGCACCATAAGTGCGTGGTTCATGACCACGGGCTAGATTTTCCGATGGGCCATCATAGGAGTGCGAGAACCAACAAACAGCAACATGTCGTCATCGTCCACCTGTTATGTTTGCACCCCAAAACCATTTGCGGACCGAAAAAAAAATAGTTCCTTCCCCGGAAGACTCTCACAGCGCCTGTCATCATACTGCTGTACGTATCAGAGAGTCATGAGGGTAGCACACCTACCCTGAATCATCGGAGAGGACGATCGGCTAACTGCTGTACCTACAGGTAAGTACAGGTTATGTGTAGGTATTGTGAGAGGGTTACGAGGGTACTGCGCTGTACGATATCAAAACCACGGGCGCGATCGGCCGCTCAGACAGATACGAATGCCAGGACCGTTCCCAGGAAATTTCTTGGGAGAATGAGAATTTCCGCTGATGGTCTACAGAAGTACCGTATGCGACAGCAGTAGTCTAGGCCTCGGCTCGACAATTGGTTGAGTCGTTTGCTTCACGCTGTATCGAAGACTTCGACTTGACCAATAATCGGTGTACGCATCCTTGTCCTCCCAGTGTTCCTCTAGGTGTCAGAAGGTTCCCAGTCAGACTTGCGTTGTAGACAAGGCGATCGGCCGTGTAGAGGTCAGACTCGTTTACAGATGGCGCCCGCACTTTAGAACACACCTGTTAAGAACATGGGGCTCAAAAAATCCAAAACTTAAGAACTCGTCCATAAGAACAGGTGCTCAGTTTTTACGTGACACAAGAACAAGAACCCGTATCGAGGTGTCCAAACTCGAGGTCAAGATAAGAACGGTGTCCATTGCAGATCTTCGCTGGAAGACACGAACTCGGCGGGTAGCGTCACCCCCTCCCTCCCCCCTCCCAGTATTTTTTCCCACAACATAGGGCGGGTACCGAAAAATTAGCGAACCAGGAGGGTGTGTGTGTGGGATGTCGCTGTGCCCCCTTCGCTTCTGCGGCCCTCGGGTTTCCTCGGGTGCGTACGCAACAGGCCCTGTGTCTGCACGAAGGGCGAGCATGTCGCTGCCCTTGGCGACGTTGATGGAGCTCCAGAAGCTCGCAGCACTCAAAGCAGTGATTCTTAAACGACAGTGCGAGGTGATCCAAGAAACATGTGAGGGAGGGCAACTCCCCCTCGAGCGAAGACTGAGGCCTTCGGTTTCGGTTGGGACCTGAGGAGCAGCGGCGTGTTCTCCGAAGAAGAGTGGACCACGCAGGTTGATGGAGACATCTCGGGCATCATCACCAGCGCTCGCGCTACATTGTCTTCAGACGACGCTGCCGCGTCGTCTGTATCCGGAAAGCAATTCTAGCGACGAAGACACTCGTGGTAAGTTGGATGCCCACCAGGGTTTTTCACTCCCCTGCTTGGTTGTTGTTGCGTTTCCTGTTGCTGTTGCTTTCGCCCTTGCCGTTGCCGTTAAACATATGTTTGCGTAGATAACACATCAGTTTCTGCGACATTGTCGTTTGTGCCCGTCGTTGCAGAGACGGCCAGTGGCTAGATGGACGAGCTGAGTCTTGTGGACGACGACGACAGCATGGGATCGGACGACGAGATTCACGCCATGGAGATTCCGGATAGGTTTCGCATTCAAGCACCCACACCGGCTGCTCTTGACAGCTCGTTACTGCAGCGTGGAGTACTCGTTAGGCTGGGCAGGGGGTGGTTTGGGGGGGTGATCACTCGACAGTCCCAGGAGCGCACTTGCCAACTTTACGACTACCGTGTGCATCTCGACCTAGACCAAGGTACGCGCAGCATGAAGCTGCCGTTGGAAATGTACAGAGGAGATCCGGATGCGGTGGTGGGCTCGTGGATCTTGCTTGAGAGGAGCACGGTCGAGCAGGTGGGTGGGGGCGGAGCTGCAGCCACGTTGGGCGTTGGTAGAGCGGGAAGGGAACGCAGGCCGAACGTGATCCCTATCGACCAAGGAGGTTGAAGCCTTCGGAGTTTGATTTCATATTTGTACTCAACCGCGAGCATAGCTGCTGCGGTGCGTGATCCGGTCTAAGCCTGTTGTACAAGCATGCGGCCAAGTCGACGGCCAGTAATCTTGGTGCCTGGTGAATTGACAGTATGGGCATGGTACGGCGAAGTATGGGCGTGCTGTATGGGGATGATGCATTTTATATTTCCGCATGAAAATACACTCACCCTCAACAGTGCTGGTTCATCCCCCCGCGCGCACACACACAGCACACACACACAGACAACCAGGAAGAGGACAGACTCTAGACAGAGGAGTAGGGTACAGGTTCTGCTGCAGACCAGAACAGTTCTACGCAGGGGCGTACCATGCCATGTGCGGAAGGTGAACTGTGCGCTTCAACAGGATAAGACACCGCAGGCCCCACACGGCCACCCTTGCAAGGGAGGATGTGGCGGGCGGCTCCACGGCAATTAATTGCGGCAGCATGTTTGGCGACAACGAACAGCACCGCATCTGCAGTGCGTGCGTCGCCAAGGACGGCAAGCGCAAGGCGCCACCAGCTGACACCGGTGGAAGGGGACAATCTAAACGCCCGAAGGTCACGAATGGGGGTAGTAAGAAGTCTCAGCCTTCTCGTAAGGGGCCTCGTGCGCGGCCGGATTTGAACGCCAAGCTTGAGATGCTGAAGCTCATGGACGCCAAGGTCACTCATGAGCAGATAGCGGACCGCTTCGCGTGCTCGGTACGGCTGGTCCGGAATGTGAAGAAAAACCGGCAGAAGCACGAGGCCGAGGCTGCTGCAGGAGGCGGAGGAAGCAAGAAAAGTCTACGTAAAGGCGACTTTCCGGCGGTGCGCTAGTCTACACGCTGCTGCTGCTGTACATATTTTTTTAATTTCTTCTGTTGTTCGCGGCCGGGCCTTTTTTTGTTGTCGGGCCTTTTTTTCGACACTTTTTTTGTTCTGACCCTTTTTTTTTCGTTTAAGTTTTTTCCCCCCTACAGCAGTATTGTTTTCTTTGTTCTCTTCCTTTTTCCTTTCCCTTTGTCTTTTCCTCTCTTTTTTTCTCAACATGAGCTCGTTCCCTTTTGTCTTTTCGTTTTTTCTTCCCCTTTGTCTTTTTTTTCCTCAACAAGAGCTCGTTCCTTTTTGTCTTTCCCTTCTCTTTTCGTCTTTGCGTCTTTTTTGTTTATTTTTTTGTGCTCAACTTGTTGAGCTTGTTCCCTGTGTTGTCTTCCCTGTTTTCTTTGCCTTGGTCTTTGTTTTTTCATCTTCTTTTACGCAACTATCCGGCAGCGTTGTTTCGTTTCGTGTACTGCTGCGCCAGAACAAACCGCGAACCAAAAAAAGAATACATTGCACGCACACTTTTTCTTGCAAGCGAGTATAGAACATACATACACACGTGCAGCGGCGAGCTTCCATGATGTTTCTTGCCTGCAAATTTTTCCTTCCAACTACCGCTGTGCAACGATGCCAATGTTCGAAACTAATCGTTCGATCTTTGGTAACCTCTTATCTTTGTTATTCCTCGTTTGACGGTAAAGGTGGAAGCCATAGCTCTCGACCTACTCGAGAAAGCCCGGAAGGCCAAGATGCCCGTCACACGCGAAGTCCTTCGAAGCTTCGGCCGTTCCGCGAGGGCAACCCTGCTTGGAGATCCCGCAGCTTCTAAGGAGGTGAAGGCGAGGGTCCAGGATTTCAAAGCCGGTGAACGGTGGGCCCAAAACTTCGTGAAGCGCAACAACATCCAGAGCGCGCGACCTCATGGCGAGGCTGGTAGCGTCGACAAGGAGGCCATCGAGGCGGCTATGGAGGAACTCAAGGCCCTTTGCGCGAAGTATTCGGCTAGGTTCATCTTCAACGTCGACGAAACAGGCCTCCAGTGGAAGCTCATGCCCAGGCGCACGTACCTTTCCACCTCCGAGGAGCAGAAGACGGCGCGGGGCTCCAAGGGCATGTTCTTCAAGGATCGACTGTCTGCCATCATGTCCGCCAATGCCGACGGTACTGCGAATGTCCCAATGGCCATCATCGGGAAGGCAAAGGAACCCCGCTGCTTCAAGGACACGCCTTCACCTCTGAAGTACTTCTCGCAGGCCAACGCGTGGTCCGACACCAACACGTTCCGTAAGTGGTGGCGTGACGTCTTCCTCGCGTTCGTTCGGCGCTTCACTCACGAACCTGTGCTGCTGCTGATGGACGGCTGTTCGTCTCACGGTGATATAGTAGATGATCGGGGGCAAGTTACCACCAAGTTCTACCCTCCGCTGTGCACCTCNTGTCCCAATGGCCATCATCGGGAAGGCAAAGGAACCCCGCTGCTTCAAGGACACGCCTTCACCTCTGAAGTACTTCTCGCAGGCCAACGCGTGGTCCGACACCAACACGTTCCGTAAGTGGTGGCGTGACGTCTTCCTCGCGTTCGTTCGGCGCTTCACTCACGAACCTGTGCTGCTGCTGATGGACGGCTGTTCGTCTCACGGTGATATAGTAGATGATCGGGGGCAAGTTACCACCAAGTTCTACCCTCCGCTGTGCACCTCCGTACACCAGCCCATGGACATGGGGATCATAGCCAAGACGAAGCGCAACTACAGGAAGGAGCTGCTCGACGTGAAGGTATCAACCATGTTGGTGGCTGACACCCTTCATGCCGAGGCCAAAACCCGCAAATTGAAGGCCGGGACGATGGGGCTGGCGGCCACCTCACGTGCGGATGCCGCTGAACTTCTCGAGAAAGCATGGGCCAACGTCACGGCCCAGGACATCGCCAGTTGAGGTTTGAACATGTGCTATCGCTGTTGTAAATTTGGATGTCCATCTCGCGCATTGGTACACATAGCTTTGGTGATACGTTACGTGGGTAGGGTTGTGTACGTATAGAATATATTATTTCGACGGAGTATTCCACATCCTGGCATCCCCGTTGTCTCTTCGCTTAAATAGGGTTACGCCGCTCGCATGCCGATGAATCATTGATCGTCACTGGGTTCGTCTAACACCCCTTTGTCCAAAAACGAATGCATTAAATTTTACTGCGCCACCTGGGACCAGGTGCTTTGTCAAAGCCAACACGCTTCCGGAGNTCTCGCGCATTGGTACACATAGCTTTGGTGATACGTTACGTGGGTAGGGTTGTGTACGTATAGAATATATTATTTCGACGGAGTATTCCACATCCTGGCATCCCCGTTGTCTCTTCGCTTAAATAGGGTTACGCCGCTCGCATGCCGATGAATCATTGATCGTCACTGGGTTCGTCTAACACCCCTTTGTCCAAAAACGAATGCATTAAATTTTACTGCGCCACCTGGGACCAGGTGCTTTGTCAAAGCCAACACGCTTCCGGAGGAGATGGCGGCTGAGCTCACCAATCAACATGGAAAGGCCCGGTTCCAGATCGCCGAGCCTGACTTGAAGGCTCTCACGGAGACTGTCAACAAGTTGAGCACGAGCGTGCACGAGGCGCAGCAGCAGGGATCCCGAATCGACGACGAGGACATCGTCGAACTGTTGGCGGAACTCCGCATCGAACCCGGAAAGCGGATCGAGGAGGAAGTGGTGAACGCGATTCAGGGGTGGGCTACTATCGAGGACGATGATGAAGTCGTTGGGGCTATCAGACTGGATACGGTGGACGACATGACGGCACAGCTGAATGGGGTGCACATTTCCATCTTCGCTTTCGCTAGATAGAGCGCCGCTTCTCCGTTGCCACTCTCCTCTGCTGCCGCTTCCAGGATGCTGAAGTAAGGCGACAGTTCACCATACGCCGGTGGGGCACGGCGCACACGCCCCGTGTCCTCATCGCCCCTGTCCTCCTGTTCGTCCTCCTCCTCGCGGCCGGCAGACATGTGCACCCCTGCCGGCCGCGAGGAGGAGGACGAACAGGAGGACAGGGGCGATGAGGACACGGGGCGTGTGCGCCGTGCCCCACCGGCGTATGGTGAACTGTCG
>CACKRE030005178.1:13349-33461 GCA_902602495.3 Ectocarpus sp. CCAP 1310/34
CAACAACATCAGCCGGGTACATAGTTCGCCACAAGCGCTGCCTCGGCCGCCCTACTCGCTTCTACAGCAGTGCCCGGTCGCCGTTTCTTCCCCGCCACCGCCGCTTCGCCGGTTCTCTTTCTCTTCGGTCCTGAGATGGTCGTACCCTCTGCTTCTGCTTCCCTCCCGCGCTGGCGCTTCGCGAACGCTTCCGCCTCCTGCCTGTGCCATTTCCTCATGAACCATGCCGCCCCGTCCTCGACCTTGTTGTACCACACCTCCGAGTCCTTGGCGCTCTCTTTCCATTTCCCCCCTTCCTTTTCGTCTCCCATGTTGAAGGCCACGAGGTCCTCTCCTAGACGAGACACCCACGACATGTGTTCGTGTACGGCATAGTCTAGAGTTTTAGCCACACCTCCAAAAAGGAATGCTGGAAACTCGTTTGCTACTCCTTGTTTTGAGCGTATAGCGGGAACAATGGAACCAGATTTTTCTTTTATCGACGGATGCGTATACTGCTGTAGGTACGTACTTCTCATGCTCGCGGCCGCAGGAACACACATCCGAAAACGGGAAGCATAACTTCAGAAGAGAAGAAAGCCTCCCCACACAACTATGACCACGTACAGGACACAGCAGCTCGTTGCCCGTACCTGCGTGAGAACACGGAGGTCAGGAAAGCGCAAACGCCAATTTGTCCTCTCTCTCTTCCGTTGGTCAGACTTGAGAAAAAGGACTGAGTGACACAACGAATCGCGGCCTCTGTCGCACACCACATTTTACCTGATGAAAGCCCTATTAGGCAATGCTACCGGAAGCCAACTTATACGTACATCGCGACAGTACCAGTGTTTACCCACTCTGGTTCGGGGGAAATGTCCGCTTAATCTTTTTCATCTTGCTGTCTGTGCGTTTGACCTCGTGACATGACCCTAACCCTTGTACCTACGGGCAGAGAGGCAAAATGGGTGACAATGTGTGTCGATACCTGTATCGACCCCGAAGTTCGTAAAAAATCATTCTTTCCCATCACGTTCCTACCCAGATGAATGCCCTCGAGGGTGGGTGGGTGTGCGCGATATTTCGTGAGCACACTATATATGCCATTACAGTCTACAGATACCCCAGCCCACAATTGTGACGTGACGTCGCTCATCCAGCGTGTTGGGATCGTTGCCGACTTTGGAAGCAGGGTTCCGTGGAATCCGTGTTTGAAGACCGCCCTGATGGAGCAAGCAGCATGTCGTTCAAAACGATGGTCAACACGGCTGCCGTCGGCACGCGTTCGTACAACCCGGTCCAGTTCAAGTTCACATTTCATATCAAGCAGCCACTTCGTCAGGTATGACGAGTAATTGAGGATTGCTCATCTTCTGTATTTCGATATCCAACAACACACCTTGACAGATCTTCGAACGAAAGCTGTATGAAGCAAAGACTGGCATCGCGTTGCACCCCCTGTACTGGTCGCAGGGGGCAAGTTGTTTTGTTTTCTAACTGGGCACTGCATGCTGTGTGCGTAGCATACAGAGCATAGTAGCTTGTTTTGGTCTAGCCTCAGTTGGCTACGACATGGTCCGTGAAGCGGCTAGAGTGGTAGCTCGAGGGTATGGTAGCTTGATGATGGGAGTACTTCCGTGTGCATCCAAGATTTTGGCATAGGAGGATATGTCTTAATTTAGCGGCTTGGAATTACCCACCAAAACCTACGCCGCGAGGTTCGTACCCAACAGTGCCAACTGGTATGGACGCAGGGGTGACGACTTATTTGGCGTCTGAATGGGCCGTTTCCTGTTGCCTTCCGGTGCTTACCCTAGTAATAGTAATCGTTTGCTTTTTTAGGATGACGGGACGACAACAGTATCTAGCCCAGAACCAGAGCAAACCCCTGTATATCAGCAGTATTTGACACGAGATGCATCCCGACCCTCGATGACAGGTGATAATATATTCGAAACCGCAATGGTCCATGCCTACTCGGCAAATTCATGCCGTCCGACAATTCGTCACGCAGGCCAATCACAGGGTGAGTTAATTTTCGGCCTCTTTTTGCTGCAGCCACGCTTTATCTCGACGCTACAAAGTATTGCTGAATGATTTTGGCTCATTGCGCCAGGAGTTCGAGACCACAACACAGAGTCGTGCTCCAGGCAACACTCACAATCCGAATCATCACCCCAACTGACTTGTGAAACCGATACTACCTGCAAACCCGCGCAGTTGAACGTTGGCACCCTTGAGGTCGACGACAGCGCCGACGTCTCCGTCTCCTTTAAGACGGCGGCAGAGTTCGGAGGCATTAACGACATCACGCCCGTGCTCACGTCCTTCATGAAGGCGCACGCCGGCATTGGTTTGGACTGCTTCCGTGCGCTTACAGCAATTAAGGATGCGGACGTCGATGTCAACTACGCTCTGGGCATGATCGGCATGGTCGGCCCTACGGGTGAAATGAGCACCCAAGCTGACGATAAGCTCTCGGCGATGCTGTCTGTGTTGTCAGCTCCCGCCTGATGAGATATTAGCGGAGGTTAAGAGCGGCATGTGTATATGTGTACTGGGCTTACAGTTGTGGCGAGCCACACACGCATACAGTCGAAGGTTTCGGAAAAAGCGCTTGCCGTCTCGGCATGTAGGTTATGTGGAGGGCAGTAGCTCGGTGTGTAATCGTTTGTGTTTATTCGCTGTGTATTGTTTCGTTTTTGGTGGTCTGCTTGCGGCGAATACGGACGCAGTTGTTGCGTTTGGACCCATCATCAAGCACACGACGAGTTGTAGGATCAAGCCCACAAGTTGTAGGATGATGACACCATCGCGGGCTTCTTGTTTATGTCGAACCAGCACCACGCCTTCTATGGTGAAGACTTCGCGCGTGGTTTGTTTCTGACATAGGACATGTCGAATGGCCTAAGTCTAACGAGTATCCAACACATTTGGTTTTTCTCTGCCTCGCGCAAAGCCAACTGTTGGTATCATCGTGGATTCGAGCACGACGAAACTGTTGGAGGTATGTACATAGGGTAGACGGTCCTTTTTTCTGGGAACTACAGCAGTATGCTGTGTAACCTCGTGAGCTTCTAACGCTACCCCTCACGAAAGCTCGATACTTCAAATTCCAGCCAATAAATTGAGTACGTATTATTTTGATGAGAGGGTGAGAAGAATATGGTCGACCTCGGTTCGCCCTTGAGCTTCCTCGCAACACTACTGATGCTGTACATATCTTGCGCGAGACCGTGCTCGCGACAGCCGACAGCAGCCCATTCAGTAATTAATAAGCGAACGCTTGTATCACTCTAAAGATGGAATGGATGTGTTGAGGTATTGCACTACTCTCCACGCCATATAAGAATGATGCCCAACGGCCAACAGACCAAAAATGTACTTGAACGGAGCGAGAATCCAAAAATGTGCGCTCATCTTAGAGATGAACTCGTTGGGTCATACGACAACAGACTATTTGAGTATTTTTTAGTAGGAGAAGAACAAAACAAAATATATGTACTGCTGTAGTCAGCAGCACAACAGCTGTGTACTCTGCAGTATATGACACGAGATAACATACCCCCTGGACCAATTTTCAAAGCTCGATTACCCCACGACGAAGAGGATGCAGAAATGAATTGGATGCAGAAATGAATTTTATACATTTTCGGAATGATCTCGACAAGTCAACTTCAACGCTACCGTTTAAGGCGCTGCGACTCTTTCTGTTGCTGAGAAATCAAGTTTTGAAGTCGGTCCAGGGGGTGTGTTATCTTGTGTCAATGACGGTAGTCTATTTTCTATTTTGTTTCCCGGCTGTCGATGTGATTCGCATATTTTACGGGAACTCGCCTGAAGCTTCGTTCTAGCCGCGATTTCGAGTCATCATTGATCCCACGATCAATGGCGCGATCGCACATGGCACTTGGCACATGTACATGGCTAAGGCTGAAGAGCTGAAGATAGGCCTGTCCTCCATCGGCCGCGGCCGAAAGAGCCGATTTCTGAAAATTTCGGCCGGAAAACGGCGGCAAAAAAAAACGGCCGATTTTGTAAACAAAGTGGCCGATTTTGCAAACAAAGCAGCCGATTTTGGCCAGGGGATAGCCGAATGTCACTCGGCTACGGCCGATTCCTAGTCGGCTACGGCCGATTCCAAATCGGCCACGGCCAATGTCCGATTTCAACGGGCCACCTCCCTCCCCCCCCCATAAATTAAATGTTGTGGGGAGTCCAACGTACCTACCTACCCTTTTCGAACATTTTTTCACTTGCGCGGTGGTATCCGCGTCTCAGCACTTGGAAAAAAAAAAAAACACAAAAAACTTCCAGCTTCCAGCTCGCCCATAGCTCGCAGCTCGCAGCACGCAGTCCGCACACGGTAGCACGTGGCACGCACACACACACATGAGGGGATCCAGCACACAGAAGAACATGCTCGTAGAGTACAGCGATGAGGAGTAGGAAGAGGAGGAGGAGATAAGCAACAGCGGTGCATTACTGCGACTAGACACAGAGTTATTTACTTCCAAAGAACACAGATAAATGGACGAGCCCCGATCCATCTTGCGCAACAAGCATAGGATGCACGAGAGGGTGTTAAAAGGGTACCTGTACGGGCTAGTACGGGCACACATTGGGGTGGCCGAAAAAAAAATTGGGGTGGCCGAAAAAAAATTGGAGCGGCCGAAAAAGGAAAAAAAGCGGCCGAAAAGGGAAAAAAAGCGGCCGAAAGAGAACAAAAAAGCGGCCGAAAAAGGAAAAAAAAACGGCCGATGGAGGACAGGCCTAGCTGAAGACCAGCTGAAGAACCAAATGCGGCGGAACTGAGGAGAACCGTAAACCGTGAAGCTTGTTTTGGTTCCGGCGCATGTCACCAGTCCCAGCGTCGACGCCCCCACACTCCCAGTTCTTAATAGATCTACACGTCTTACATCCTCACGAGCGAACGGCGCTGCCTCAGCACCGAAGGCACGGGACAGATAGAGGGGAAGACGAGCCGGGTTCGTCACCGAGCCGAGGTACAAGCCTTTAGATATGAGGTGCAAGCTTTTTCGTATTGGGCAAGTAGCTTCCTCGTTGCGTAGCTCGGAGGACGTTGATCAAGGCGCCCACCGCCTCCGCCGCCGCCTCCGCCGCCAACATAAAGCCCGCGTTGGTACGCCCCAGATCGCCAGGGTGGTGCTGGCGGTAGTCGTCAGCTGTGTACTGCTCGGCGGAGGTTTAGCCCAGAATTGCTGTTCCGGGCCGGATGCTGAGATCGAATGCGTCGAATCCGGGGTGGACTACCTAGGAGAGGTATGCAATCTGAGGAATAGCTATCCGTTACGCGTTACTACTGCTCGAAGTGCGTGGCATCCTTGAAGTTGCGCTCGCAGGTACATGTTAGAGCTCGTCCAAATCTCAGAGGTTGCTGTAATGACCTGTGTTCGGGCAGCACCAATATAGGTTGCACCCGGATGTTATTTTCACGGACCCCCTCAGCATACATCATATGGAGCGTACACAGCAGTGCACACGTGGATCAGCAAAACAAAAATGACGAGCGACCAACGAACAAACCGCTGAAGCATTGACCACTGCTGCGGTAGTTGCATCGCTGCCGTTAGGTTGTCTCGGACCGCCTCCGAGTAGAGCATAAATTATCAATGATATACAAGCGGGGGCGCACTGCTGCACCGCTGTTTAAACTGAATAGTTTCATCCAATTACCTACATTTAGGCTAGTTTTTTTTTTTTTTCGTCTCCCATCATTGGATTCTGTCGTCTGCCCCACTGGCCCCTATCCTCCACTTCTACCAGCTAGACGACCCAACCGGGGTCACACAGGAGGGGGGGGTTGGACCCCCTCCTGCGGTTCTTGTCTGAGATATTTTTATCGTGTGAAGGGTACAGCAATCCCTTCCCTCGCGACTTATGAAGTCTATTAAGTTTACTAACAACGAGCTTTGCAGCGCGTCGCTTCCAACGGAGACCAGGATTTATTTAGCGAGAAAAAACTCACTCTGTCGGAACTAGAACCCATGACCTGGCCCTTAGCAGGCTGCGAGGCTACCCACTAGACCACCGGGGCTACCGTGTACCGTGGGCAATCCACCGGCGTTTACATTGCACCTCCGTATTTTCCATGGGTTTATTCGGTAGTTATCGGCCGTTAAATTTCCGCCGTGGTGGGCGGTCTCGGTAATCCGCCGTTTTACCGCCGTTTGTTGGTTTTACCGCCTCCGCCCAAGAGTTACCGCCGACAAACGCGTTATCGCCTACCGCTAAAACAAAAACCGCCAGTAGATACGTCACCGCCGAACGATTTGCTTAGCGAGTAAAGGTCTAGCCTCTACTGCTGTACAACCCGTGTGAGTCACGAGTTCGAGTCCACGTGTGGACGTACTTTTTCTGGCCATCTCTTTTCATGAGTATCAGTTCTTTGGTTCGTTTTTTTTTTCGGGGAGAACCATTGAATATAATTGAGTGGACAGCGCAGCGTTTTCGCTAGGGCCTAATTTGGGATATTCAGTCTGATGTCGGGAGAAAAACACTCCAAAATTGTGAGCAACACGTGTACTTCATTGTTTTTTGTCGTTTGACAGTCTTGGGGCGGGTGTCAGTAGGAATTTACCACTGGAACACTCGCCTGACAGCCAAAACAAGGGCCCAAAAAAAAATTTCGCCTTCGGCCGCCTTCTTTCTTCACCCAAAAAATTTCGATTGCGGAAAGCCGCACCCGGGCCTTCGGCGTACCCAAGGAATGTTCCGAGAACTGGTATTCCGACATGGAGGCCATTTACACTCGACCAAGTTGTTAGTACTACTGACAAGGAAATGCACCGTTGAGATCTGTCTCTTCCGCAGACTTTGGCCGCTTGCCAAGGGTAGACGCGGAAGAGCCTTCGACTCTCCTCCTTCTGCCCTCTGGTCGCTACTTCTCTCCTCGTTTTCATCTCACGGAACGAAACAAGCCACCCCTGGCAGTGGGTGAATGCATACTAATTACTGCAACGGCACCGGCCTCTGGCTCTGACAGGAACCTGTGTCCTCATTGACGTCGACGAAGAGAACCCACCCCTTGCTCTCGTGCTTCTTCTTGAGAACGCGTTTGGAGATGGGATGGAGGTACTTGCAGCCCGGATAGGCGGCATGGTGACTCCTTCCGCTCAGGAGCAGAGGTGGACCCACCCTTGTCGGAGGTGCGCGCCTTCTTCGTGACTCCTTGCTGTGCCGCACGGTTACCGGGCCGCCGTATCGACTTCAGCTTCGATATTTCCGCTTCAAGGTTTTTGATGACCGCAGTGTTGGAAGAAACCATGTTTTGCAAGTTGTTGATTTGCAAAACACGGTATTTAAGGTATCTTCTAACACTGCGACAAAAAAAAAAACAGCGCAAATATCGGACTTGAAGTCGATGTGGCAGCCCGGTAACCGTGCGGTACAGCAAGGAGTCGCGAAGAAGGCTTGCACTCCGATAAGGGCGGTTCTACCTGCCTCTGCTGCGGAGCAGAAGGAAGAACCATGCCCCTTATCCGGGCTGCAAATACCGCCATTCCATCGCCAAAAAGAAGAAGCACAAGAGCAAGGGGTGGGTTCGTAATCCTATTATCAAGGGTTGACGGGGTCCCTCACGGGACCGTTCGCCCGCAGGGAGACAGACAGACAGACCAAGTACACCATTAGCTGAGGAAACCCAGGTAGCACAGGATGCCCGAGTGAAGTCAGCCCCGTGTGTGCATCACGGTATGTAGAAAATCGAGGGAATCATTTTTTCCTCAGGCTCAAGGAGGTGGATTGAAGTCCGACGAGCTTCTAGCAGTAATCCTGAGACCCCGGTAGCAGATTCTATCCTGGCATCGTTGGATAGTCGGCCAAGGGGCAAAGCAGGGGATAGGAAAAACAAAAGCACTCGTGTGCCGGTTCCCAGGTTAGCCCCGCAAGCTGAAATTGTGCTTACTAGCATGCCATTTAATCGAAACACGTAAGTATGTGCCTCTGTTTTGTGTGCATCTAGTAGTGGACCCATCTACGCGGCATTTAATGCGTCAGCACTTCGCACGTACGTATCCACAACCCCCTAATGCGTTAAATTCGTCCTCCAAGAGAGTGCGAATTCCTGCCAGAGTTAGTAACCTGTGTCTGACCTCACCATCGACACAGCAGCTGATGTACCGTGTATATCAGCGTCTTTCATTGATCGCATCCGGACCTCCAAATTTTACCGTTGCTTTTGACAAAGTCAACTATTACCACTGTGGCAAGCACTGCGGGTCGGTGACTGGGAGCTGTGCCGCAAGTGATCCGCCCGCTCATGCCAGCGAGCGGCATATCGGAGGCCCGTTTTTTCACCAAGCACCAAGTGGCCTCCCCAGTGGTTCTCGGAACGCTTGTAAGGCTCGGTGCTTCTGATGCCTTGGATGTGTCCTCGTGAGTCCTACTAAGTACGAAGTTTTAAAAAGCGCCCTTTCACACGAAGGACAGACAGGTCATGAGCTAGCTCGCCTATGCCTTACAGACCAGCATCGAGCATGCCTTCAGATCGGCATGGAGCAAGCATCCTCAGATCACCGATGTCCTTCAGGTCAGCATGGAGAAAAAATAGACTATACTCAGATCACCTGTCTGTGTCCTTCACATCACCTCGAGTAGACGCACCCCGATCACGTATGTGCTTCAGATCAGCATGGAGCCAATATTCATCAGCATGGAGCAAATGTACTCAGATCACCTATGTCCTTCCGATCACTAGGGAGCAAACATACTCATATCACTTATCTGTGTCTTCCAGGTCACCTAGGATCAAACATACCCCGGCCACCTATTTTCTTCACATTACCTCGGGCAGACATAGCCCGGTCACCTGTGTCCTTGATATCAGCATGGAGCAGACATACTCAGACCACGATGCTTATGTAGCAAACATTCTCAGTCCTTACCGTTCACAGGCGGAAACCCTGCCTGTGCACACGTTCGGTTGGTAGTTGGGTTGATTCGGCCAGCCTCTTAATCCTGTTCGAGTGTGTCGCCGAATCACCGCCTGTCTTGCACAAGGAATACACAAGTGCATCGTGCCAAAGTAACTCTACCTTCTGCACCCCGCGGGTGGCACCCGAAATGGAATTGTCTCGTGTGCGCCCCGTTAATTTTTCGTCCCAACAAGAGGGCGAGATGCATTGCCACGATCGGGACAAGTCTTGTTGCTTGCCCCTCGCTCACCTCCCGCTCCCCCCTGTGTGTTTCTTCGTCTGTGTCGTATATGACGCGCGAAGAGATACTACTGTATGCACGTGGAGTCCCCGCAAACGCGGGCGTGCGTATCGTGCATCCCCTCCCGCAGCAGCAGCACCAAGTGCGCCTACTGCTGCGGAACCCCCAACGCGGAGTGCGACCTGGAGTGGTCCTGGGGCGCGGTCCTCGCCACGCTTTCCGTGTCGGCGGTGTTCGCGACCTGCTCAGGCATCCTCGCCTTGGCAGAGAAACGACGAAAGCGCAAAGGGATTTCTCTGGCGAGAGCGTGGTCGATCCCGCAGGGGATGCCCGTGGTAAGTGCATGAAGTGCTTTCTCGGATAGGAAGCGGGGCTGGGTGGGGGGGGGGGGGCAGGGATTCTGCTACGCACGATCCCACCCCTCGCCGCGTGAGTACAGCATGCATGGTATTTTCCGCGGAGTTTTCGTGGAATCGTATTCGCGGATCGTCTTTCGATGCTCTCGTCCCCCCTCCCCATCCGAAGCCGCCATGTTTACCTCCCACCCCCACCCCCGGCAATACGTTGGTACTATCGCGTACTATGCAAACGTCTACCCTGCCGCTCTCTCCCTCAAGCTTCGAGCAACGGTGACAGATCTATCGGACGCTGTCAGAGGAAGGGCGTCGATCTGGCGCGCGGAAGGCTTGGACGGCGCTGATGTTGGCGATGATAACCTGCTTGAGCACGTCGGATTGTTGGAGGAGATCCCGAACGACTCGATATGTGAGAGAGGGGCCTGCCAGGCTGCCACCTGTTGTTGTACGTTCGACGGCCTTGCTCTTGGGCTTGATGGCGCACGTGTTCCTCTGAGAGCTGTTGTGTACCTGCAAGTAAGTCAGAGACAAGTCCGACATGCAAAACTCGAGTGATGCAGCGCGTACGTTCATTGGGGAACAGCCTGTTGTCCCGGTCTGTTCCTTTCGTACCCGCTCCAGAGTTGCCGGTAAACGATGCCGCGTTTTCGCGTGGGGCCTCATGACCTCACGCCCTCGCCCTCCCCTCACACTCCGGTACAACAGCTGCAGTGACACGTAAGAAGGGCGATTTCTAGCCTTGTTGCAAGAACGGCAAACTCACAAAGGCTTTTTGGGTTTGGTTCGGAGACGATGACACCATGGCCTTTGAGCGCGAGGAAGGTTTCTGCTTGATGCTTGCATTCTGCACCCCCTTCCCCCGCGCGCGCTCTACTTTGGAACAAGACGGAGCACTCGTGCAGCAGCGCGACTCCGACATCCCGGTGGCCAAGTTGGCTGAGGACAACTGGGCCACGGCCTTGGCGTTTGCTGGCGGCCAACCCAACCCAGACTCCGACCCTGTCACGTACGGCAGCACCAGCACAACCACCGCCAGCGCCAGCAGGCGCGAGGGAGGGGGTCGAGAGGGCCAAGAAGAAGAAGAACAATCTTGGTCGATTTCGAGGTGGAGATCCGCGCGTGCGACCGCGAGACAGGCGCGACGCCTCAACGGCAGCGGTGGTGGCAGTCGTAGCGGCAGAGCTGGCGACGGCGTCGTATCGCCCGCTGACGCTACCACCGCGGCATATATAAGCACGCCGGCGGCGGGTCCACCCCCCGGCGGAGGGGTAGGCGCAGCGGGGGGCCGGGCGAGTAGGTGGGAACCCCCACCGCCTGCTATTGTCGTAGGTAACGACCCGGAAACGCCGGGGGGGCGGTAGGATGGAGGGCCGAGCTAGTAAGTATCAACTGAGCACCGTGTGAGTTATGGCCACAGTGTGTGTCGCACTGCATGTACATATTCATAGTCTTGATGGAGACGACACGGTTCAGAGTTGGTTTAGAGGTGGAGTTTATGTGTGTGTCTCTTGACCTCGGATTTTGTTTTTTTCGTGTAGGACCGCAACAGCAGCGGTAGCAAAGCCACGGTAGAAGGACACCCACAGCCAGTTTCTTTAAAACAACGAGTTTGGGATTTGCTTGTGTAGTTTTTTTTCATCATTTTTGTTGCAAAAGAAGAAAAAAAACGAGCTTTCTATTTGTACAAACCCGGTTCTCCAAACCCGGACAGCAGCATAGAATAGCCAAGCAGAGCACCCAGCCAGTTTTTAGAGGTCGACACGGGCGTTTTGGGATTTGCTGGTGTATTGTTGTTTGTAGCTTTGTTTCAAGAAAATCGGGTCGTCTGTCTGTTTGTACAGACGAACGCCAGGTTCTTCGAACAGGGGCAAAATCAGATCTAGATCTAATCTAGAGTAGAGTGTGACCCGGTTCTTGCCATCGGCGCTGGAATCATGAGAAAGACCAAAAATCGGCTTTAGATTTCTTAAAGGGCAATGTATTGACGACCGTGTGGGCGAAATTAGGTGCAACACTTAGATTATTGCAGATTCGTGGTGTGAGGGTGGTGCGCCGTGGTCGATAGTCGAACAAGTACAAGTTTGTGTGCGTGTGAGTGTGCTCCATGTATTCTGGGTTGAGTCTACACACCTCTCGGCGTTTTTGCCTCACGTGTCAGACGGGAGGAATGTCACGCAGGAGTTTTGTTGGTTGGTTTTTTGTTTATTTCCTTCCGGCGAGATGATGAACGATGAGACGTTCGCGAAATAGCGGGCGTTGCGGGGGAACGTTCCTCGGAACAAACTATTTAGAAATCCAAGCCACGTGGTTCGGATAACTGCTGGCTTTTCGTCGATACGCGTCGCGCCAAGAGAAACCTTTTTGCGGCACTGAGGTGTGTGAGGTATCGCGTTTCCCTTGTTTCCTTTTCCTGCGGTGTACAGGGGTGGGTGGGGAGCTGAATGGCTCGAAACCAAAAGCGGTAGAAGGATATCCGCCAATGACGACGACTAGCTGTGCCTCGTAACACCCAGGCTATCGTGCGACAGGACCGGGCCGCGTCTACGAACCACTGGTGCCGTGCGTCGTTTGACGCAAAGCTAAAGCAGTACATGGCAGTCGGCCCACCGCCGGCCGTGTTCATCTCACAAAAAAAATGGAGGGCAATGGTCTTAGCCTCTCCTATCTGCTACGATAGTGACACGAGGGGCACGGGCGACATCCTGTCCGAGTGGGTGTTCGGTTTGAGGGAGCGCCTCTACCTTGCGTGTAATTCCCACGCAACACGGGAGACGACACTTTCGTCGTCCCGCATTGTCGATACGGGAACCCCCTTCACTAATACCGACGTCGCATGAAGCGCTCCTTTGACCACACACACAGAGGGACCATCTTGTTACCGCCACACACCATGCCGGTTCTTGAAGAAACGCACGTCTACGGAGAACAAAGCACACTAACATCGGCTGGGCCTTTTTTTTGCGTGTGTCTCGACATTCGACACGACGACCCATGTCGGAAACGAATCTTGCTCCGTGAAGCAAGTAGTGAAGAGCACCAACCACTTGTGCCACGGACTTCGATTTTACTATTTTGGATCTCTGTAGCAAAACTTCTTTTGCTCGTTGAAGCAATGAAGAGCATGTATCTCGCAGCCGTGCACTGATCGGTGTTTGGATACGGCAAAAAAATATCCCCCAACACAACTCGGCACAAAACAAACAAAAACATCACAGCCTGCGAGCGCGCCGAAGTGCCCCACCGTCGCACCGCCCGTAAACGTGTGAAGCTCTCCACATCATGGCACCACATCACCCAGTACAGCGAACTTGACGAAGGTTAAAAATATGGCAAACATGACGCCCCCCGCGGCGAGCCAGGCCCCACCCATCAGCCCGAGCGCCGTTGTCCCCAAAGCCGCACAGCCGCACCACAGCGCCAGCTATCGTACACCGGAATGGCGACCAGGGTGTGTGTGTGTGTGTGTGTGTGTGTGTGTGTGTGTGAACAGAGAGAGAGAGAGAGAGAGAGAGAGAGAGAGAGAGAGAGAGAGAGAGAGAGAGNGAGAGAGAGAGAGAGAGAGAGAGAGAGAGGGCGGTGAGCTTCGATATGTGAACGAGGAGGTAATGGCACGAAACGGGTGTAGCCCGGAGAACAGAAAGGCGGAGAGTGAAAATGCAATAATGGACAAAGGTCCAGGAAAGCAGGAATAAAACACCGATTGATCCTACACAAACGACGTCTCCCTCGACGACAGGAATCAGGAGCTTGAACAAACTGGTACCAATAGTGAATGCCCCACCAAGAACTCACAAAACAGCCGTGAATCCACAACACGCACCTTTCGATTTAACGCTCGCGAGCTGTCAGAGCCCCCTGAGAGCAACTCACTCACGAAAGGTAGATCCCGCGGCCGGGTGCTGGGAACCCCGTCGCCCTCTGAGACACATTTTTTCACGGCCGACAAAACGGCACCACAAGCCGGGGCAGACCCCTTGTGCTTGTCCGCTGCGTGGTTACAGCAGTGCATCATTGGTTCAAAAGGAAAAATGTGACGAAAAATGGGTGCACGTGGTTGCAAGCGAGAAGAGCAAAGGAGTCGATTGGCGAGACGTGAGAGGGGAAAGCAAACGTGAAAGGATGTTTGCTTGTAGACTATTACATACGTGAAAGCTGATTGCTTGTGCTCGGCCGATGGCAACAAACGACCACCAAGAACTGAGCGGTACATCGATGGTATATACCTCGCTGAACAAAAGCGGAGTCGATGCCCACACAGTCCGAAACTGGTATTGTTTTGATTCATCAGTCGACCAGCGCGATTGACTTTAGCAAGCAAACACACACACACACACTCACTCACACACAGATTTTGACCACTCTTGAAATTTTGGCCGCATTCGGGGAACCTAGGCTTTCGCTCGCTGACACCTTTGTCATCTTTTGATCGGCCACAGCTGATTCAAAAGGAGAGAAACGCGAACAAACCTATGCGGACGATCTCTTCCAGTGTCCACGCCACGCTCGTATCCCGCCCGTCCGCCAAGTCTGCCTGCATCGCGGGTGCGAGCATCGGCGGGAACCGGAGAAGCAGCCCACTGTCTCCACGCAACGACACAGCCGGGAGAACAATTGCAACATTGGTCAGCATTGGAGTGGAGAGGAAATGCGGCGGCGGCGGCGGCGGGGAGAGAGTTGACGGGAGATGACAACCCGTTGACGGTGTTCTATGGGCCGACAGCGATTGACCACAGCTGCGTGTTGAATCCCTGGCAAGACACGGCATGAGCCACCTTCACACGCACACGCATCTTTAGCTTGTGGCCACGAGCTAGTTTATGGGTGACATTGAGTACGTGTGAGTAAGAACACGCAACATTAGACTCACCAAAGTCTCGAGGTGAGTAATGCAACGTCGAAGCGTCCATCTTACAGTGATCGATGAGACGACTCTTGAGATGAACAACGTGCCGTCACCGGCAGAGCAGCTAAGGGCCACAGGACATCCATCGACATCCGATGGAATCGTCCAAAATCGACAAACAACGGAACTACTCGCTCCGCTGTTTGTCATGTAAACTACACCCCAGTCCAGAACAAACGCGAGTAATGGTAGTGTAGCACGCACCTCGTAAACCGGGAACTGCAGACAATGCTGGCAAGAGCGGTACGGTAGTGACTACGGTTAAAGAGAGGGTCGGGAAAAGCCAACAACATGCCACTTCTGAAAGAGGGCTTTCTCTCAAAAATCTCCAATAAACCATAGCCGCTACAGTACTGGTGTACATGAATCCCAAAATCTAAAACGGCACTTGTCAAGGTTGTTATTGCTGTTTGAACCTCGACACGCTCCTGACGAGGAGCTTGCTCACTCACCTCACGAGGCTGAACAAGAACGTCGGCAGACAGAGGAACAACTCGAGCTGCGGCAGGGTGACGCCACAGCAAGGGTTCGCGGCCCTCCAATCGCCTCCTCTCGCCGCCAGCGTCAGCGCCTGAGGGCAACCAGAGGCACAAATCACCATCGACCGTTGTGCCAGTTCTCAAGTCAGCGGTAAAGAAAAACAAAAAAAGGCTATACTTCGGGCGCGAACACACCTCGGTAAGGTACTACGTGATACCTACGCAACCGCCGAGACCCCAATGCCCTCCTTGCGTGACAGGAACCTCACGAACGCACTCGTCCCCACTGTGCGCTTCTTCTACCGATCGGACCACACGCCATCCACCCATCACGCCGAAGCAAGATTGATTCGAGGGGGGGGGGATTCCCGCGCTACACGTATTCGTGGGTTCCGATTCCATGCCACGTTTCACATCTGACAGCCGTCTCTCTCTCTCTCTCTCTCTCTCTCTCACTTTCTTTCTTTGTGAAAACAAAGACAATCGTACCTGCAAGCCCTCACGGATCATGGCTGCCCACAGCAGCCGGGCGTGTCGATCCCGCACAAGGTCTCGCAGCGACCCCCCTGCCAGGGCCGCGGGAGCATGCACGGTGTTGAAGATGACAACACCGTGCGTGTAGGCTGTCGTAGATGGTTAGCAGTCAAGGGCGACGGACGGCTTTCGTCATTGTCGTGGCTGGGGGGGGGGAAGGAATGCGACATGATTTGGTGTAGCGACGAATCCAGTGTTCTTGCTGTGCGTATAGGGAAATGCCACGTACTGTAACGTACCACAGCAGTAGACGTGAACACCTACGGCGGCAGGTCAACCAAAGCACATCAACTCCAGATAGCCGCAATATGGTAGCCTTTCGGAATGGAAGAGAGCAAGTGTGACCTCAACGTGTGTTGTACAGCGGCAAGCTGGTGGACACGGGCGCTAAATGCAAGAGGGCGAAATTCCTGCCGACGAAGAAAGACAACTGCATCTCTCTCGCATGTCCGGTGGCACCAGGCTGAGACAACAGTGGCAACGACCCGAGCAACAGGGCCGACGACGACAACAGCACAACAACAACGACACTCACATCTGACGTTCTTGCAGTGCAGCACGGGGATCCCGCCGCTTCGCAAGAGGTTGACGAACTTCACTCCGCGCTTTGACTGCTGTTTGGACAGCCGCTCTAGCACCAGAGAACCCCCACCCAAGCATCGCAGGTGGCCATCTACGGGGCTCCTTGCTACGCTGATCCCTACTGCCCCCCCCAAGAAGACGAGGTTGTGGTTGCCCAAGCTGTGCGCGTGAACGGCGGTGGGCGGGGGCGGGGAAAGAGGCTGGGTGTCGCTACTTACATCACGTTTGCTCATGGCAAGGGTTGCCGCTGCTGCTGTGGATTGTCATCGGTGTATTGATCACGTCTCCAACGGGAGCCACGCGTCAACATAGGAGCCTGCGCAGACAAGCCAAGGCACCGTCAGAACGAAAACCTCAAACGACGCGTTCTTCTTCGCACAACTGCCGGGAAGCCCAACGCGGAGCATTGAGGAGTTTAGGACCAAACGATGCAAGCACGACACGGCAAGTGTAACACTTCCCTTTGCTATCTGGTAAATGGAGTCCTACAAGGATATTTGTCGAACATTGACGTCACGGGGGGCAGGAAAAATGCTACGAGATCTCCCCGTCGATGGTGGAAGGCCTAAACAGCACGGCCACGCACGACATCGGGAACGGTCCAACCCCTAACAAGCCAACCCCTTGTCGAGTTTCGGCAACTCTATGGTGACTCACTGCTCCTCGACCGCCATGTGGTTCTTGATTCCGAGGTCGAAGCTGATGATGGCCTTGTCGCTGCCCCTCTCAACTGCCGACGACAGGGCCAGGGCGCACGCCGAGGTGTCCGCGGGGTCCACGCAGATGAGGATCACGTTGCACTTCGACAGCGACTCCCAAGTGTCCCGAAAGCACTCTGCATGCTGTTTGTTGGTGTGTTGTTGTTGTGTGTGTTTTTAGCAAACATACACGGACGGGAGGTAAGAGAAACAGTATATGGCACGTAGATATTCGGTTGGTGGCGTGTGTTGGTATTTCATTACGGGTATCTTGAGCGAGGTAGGGTCGCACCCTCTATGGCTTCGGCGGCTAAAGCTCGTCGTCGTCATGCTGCAACAAGACAAGAGACTCAACGCTCTCACCCACGGGGTCGAAACGCTCCCCTCACAATCCAACGTGGTGTGTACTCAATACCACCCAACTCACAAAAGATGAAGCTGCAAGTACCGAGACACGACGTACGGGACACCGAAAACGCCGACCACAATCCACATGGCCGTTTCGGTTGGGCCTGAACGTACCACCACGACAAAATACATACATCGTGGGAACGGTTACTTTTGGAGTCATGCGTCAACTCCCACGGCAATCATGGTCGCTATCACATTGATCAGCCATTATGCTGACCTGCTGTACTGGCATCGTATGACCGATTGCCAACCAGCCGTCCAAGTGTGTGCGACATAGCTGCGTCTGGCGATATTGTCCCCAACGCTATACAACTCTGTCTCCCCCCCCCACCCTCCCAACCTCTTACACAGCAGTCGTGACCTTACGTTGGGATACTTGGGCTTGTCGCCGGCGTAAGGCACCACCAAAAACCTTCCGCTCTGTTTTCGCTGCTGCCGCTGCCGCGGTGGGACACCACCGACATCGTCCGCACCACCATCCGCCTTGTTCGAGCTTCTGGGTGTTCGTTTGGCGCCGTCAAAGCCGACGATGCGCACGTCGGAGTATCCTGCGCGTGTGGGTGTCGTTGTAAAGATGGAGGGTGCGCACGTGGCCGGTTCGGTTCTTGAACGCGTAGTCTACAACAGTAGCAACAGCCTGCCCCCAAACGGCGAACGATTGGCCCCGTCGAGTGGATGAGAGGAGGACCATGAAACAAGCAAGGCAAAAAGTGGACGAGCCGCACCCGCAAACAATGTTCACGTGCCTGGTACGGTATGACATGAACGAAAGTCTACTCAGTCATCGAGCTTGCCCCAACCCAATCACGCGTGCAAGGGCTCGGAGATTCGGAGAGGCACACTCAACCCTCGACATACCCGGCCAGCTTGTGTCTAATCTAACCTACATGTAGTGCTCCTCGTCGGGGAACAGGCGCCAAAGGGAAAGCGCGAAACAGCTGTATCCACGCATAGCTAGACTACGTGCGCAACGTGTCGGGTGATCCCGCAAGCGGAGATGAAAAAAGTTGTTGTGCGCATTATGCGGGGTGTGCAACAATTCTATTGCAGAGGCGTAGCATCAGTAACCAGCATTGCGCATCACGTGGTGTATGTATCGAGCAGTACTGAGTCTCGAATGTCTGCTGTGACTGCTGTACAGCAGCATTGCTCCGCACAAGTTGCTCTCCTTTGTTCCACTTCAACGGCGCTCACCTCCCAACTGCAGACAAACACCCAAGTAAATTGCCAGATCTTCTCCAGCTGAAGTGCTCTTGGACGAGGCAGAATGAACGACGGCCACCAAAGGCTTCTTCCGCAAGGCCATCCTCCATGCACAAGCACGTCAACTCCAACTATATTTTAACCGTTGTCCCGTGTCCCGTGTGTTGTTTGTGGTGCCTAATGCGGCGCAATAACCAGGCTCCGCGCTCCGCGCGTGACATGTGCCCTGGTTGGCTTTCGTGTGGCGACGGTTACTCTAGTCTCTAGATCCCGGTGTTTCATGTGCTTCGTCGAGAGAAGACCTACTTGTACGACTCGGTCGACCGAGAGCTGCCGTGGACGACACTGAGTCGGTGCTCCGGATGAGATGGCCGTGACCCGCCAATTCCACGAGATGGCGTGCAGGCCCGGGTACGCATGGGCGACGGGGAAACTATCGACTGGTTCGAGGTCACGCACTTAAGTGCTGCAGGCGGTATCGGGAATCTTGCACGCCAACGGCAAGCGGGAGTCGTAGCGAAATCATCGGAAGGGTTGGGGACGATGATGATGGCCATTATCGCAGAAGCTTTTAGAGCCTTTGGGCTGACCATGTCAGAGAAGAAAACAAAGACTGTGCTGATGCGGGTGTACTGGAATACCAACCGAAGCAGCCAATAATTAGCCGAAGGGGAACCAACGTTATCACGGAGAGGGCTGTACAGCAGTCTGTGCACCAGCTGTACCGAGGACGCCGTTTCATTCGAAGAAACTCCAGATGTATAACGGCGGACTGTACAAACAACGGCGCGGAGTGACCCTCTGGGACGACGGAAAAAGCTCAATCAAGCACACGTGCTGCGGACTAGAGTAAATACGTGTGGGTATTAAGGACCACCCCCCTATTAGGGACCACTTTTTTCAAAAAAACGTATCTTGCCGATACCATCGCGGAAAGCCTTTCTGTTTTTTTCTTCGTGTTGCTATGGACCTCATTCTTCATTTAAGCCTAAGTTTACTCAATTTGGTGGAGGACTTCGTTCTACACAGCATTCTGCGCCAGGTGATGTATTCTATTTCTTTTTTGGTGCTGTGTGGTGGCTCCGGCTAAGCCAGGTCATAATATTGACCTACATAATGGAAGTTTTCCATGACGTAGGCGACTATGTGGTCTTCTAGTGTTTTGATG
Organism: Ectocarpus sp. CCAP 1310/34; assembly: GCA_902602495.3. Taxonomy (NCBI): domain Eukaryota; class Phaeophyceae; order Ectocarpales; family Ectocarpaceae; genus Ectocarpus; species Ectocarpus sp. CCAP 1310/34. The sequence continues at coordinate 32,840 of CACKRE030005178.1, forward strand.
CTCTCCGTGTACCATCTCTGCCTCCCCCCCTCCTCCCCTCCCCGGGGGAGGCCGAGGCCCGCAAGTGCANTCTATTTCTTTTTTGGTGCTGTGTGGTGGCTCCGGCTAAGCCAGGTCATAATATTGACCTACATAATGGAAGTTTTCCATGACGTAGGCGACTATGTGGTCTTCTAGTGTTTTGATGCTCTCCGTGTACCATCTCTGCCTCCCCCCCTCCTCCCCTCCCCGGGGGAGGCCGAGGCCCGCAAGTGCAGTTAACCCTCGAAAGACCACCCAACAACGACGGATATACGGTCCCTAGCACCGTTTAGGAGAGGATCCTGAGTTTGGCGGTCGGGAGTTACCGCGGTCACGAGGTCGAGGTAGATCGCGATTAGCCAACTTGGAGACAGCTGCCGATGGGTTTGAACCCAAATGCCCCGCTTTGGACGCTGGGGCAAGGCAGTAGTGGAGAGCACGGAGAGGGTGGCGGGATGATCGCACACCGTGTGGGTAAGCACCAAACAGGGGGACGGAAAGGGTCCAGAGCTGGAGAGCCACGCCGCTCCGGGACAGGAAGACACCTCGCTGGGAAAGGCAAGCACCGGGTTAACTCTTACATTAACCCGAGGATCCGCAG